>JAODAL010016960.1:0-79160 GCA_025379985.1 Phyllomedusa bahiana
AAATCGATGTAGGTCAGAAAACATGACGTTATTCTCATCTGCGTGTTAGGCATAAGGCCTGGAAACTCCGGGGTCATATAGACAATTTTCCAGAAGAGCCCGTATGATTTGAAGTATAGCTGGGATCCCATCTAAACTGTTTGGAATAGGCAGCAACGCATGATGTGGAGTTACAGGTGGAGGATTGGAAGCTACCCGCCTCAGCATTTCATGATGGTGAGCAGTGGGCAAAGTAGGCCCTTGAGCAGGGCTTAGCGCTGATATATAAGCAGGACCATCCCAGGAGGAGCCCGTGGACCATCGCGGAGAGGGATTTCCAATTGGCATGGTGGCAGCATGCCATGAGACTTGGGGAGCTGGTGAGTCAGGTGAAGAGGAAGAGCTGTGCCCGCTACTTTGGTGGTGGAAGATGCCTGCCTGACCGCCTGGCAGGTGCTGAGGCAAGTCTGACCCAGTGGTGTGCTCCGGTATGGGGGAACTCTGCAGCACCGTATCCACTGGGGCAGATGCCCGGTGGTGTGGACCCCCTGCGAGCGGGTCAAATTGTAGCAGTGCTCGGGGGGGGTACAGGTTGGAGTGTCCAGGACTGGTAGGGGCCTAGCCGCCTCTCCCAAGGAGTGCACAGGTGGGGAGAGTAGCACATTCCCAGTGGGTGTCTGAGGGGCTGGAGGGAGAAGTCCCGCGATTATCGGGACTGGGGAGTCCAGAATAGATAGGGCACAAGGCATACAGGCTCCATGGACCACAGTGGTACCTTGTCTGACGGCGTCCTGGTCAGCTGCCCCTTCTGTACCAGTCTCGGTTGCTCCGGCTCGGCGGCAGGGCGAAGTCCCGACGCTGGTCTGGTGGGAAGAAGAGGCGCCCGTAGCTGAAGCTGCACCTCCTGCGCCCGTGTCCGGCGCTCCAGCCCGACAGAAGGGTGAAGTCCCGACAGCAGCTTGATGATGAAGGGGAGAGGCGCCGGCAGATGTTACTGCGCCTCCTGCGCCCGTCCCCGACGCTCCGGTCCGGCAGAAGGGTGAAGTCCCGGCAGCAGCCTGATGAAAGGAAGAGGCGCCGGCAGCAGATACTGCGCCTCCCACGCCCGTCTCCGACGCTCCGGTCCAGCAGCAGGGTGAGTCTCCAGCGGCAGCTGCCTGATGAGAGGGAGAGGCGCCGGCAGCAGATACTGTGTCCCCTGCGCCTGTCTCCGATGCCCCGGCCCGGCGGCAGGATGAATGTCCATCGGCAGCAGTGTAGAATAGTACCCGGGCAGTATGAACGTCCGCGGCTCCCATCGCCGCCCACGGAGGCTCCGGGCAGGTGTCCGGTGGCAAGGTGCGTCGCTGTGGCGGGACTATGAAAGCCAGAGGTACGGGCATGGCGCCATCTTTGCACGCCGCGTGGCGCTCGGCCTCACCGCGGGACCGGTGTTCCTGGGGTTCAGGGGAAGCAGCCACGGCCGGGACTCGATCAGGTGGGGATCCGGCGTCCTCCATCAGCTGCATGTGCATCTCGGGAGCGGAGTGCGGGAGCGCAGAAGGCTGGAGACTCGGAGGTAAGTGCTCACCGCCATGTTGTCTGGTCCTGCGGCCTGTGGTGGCAGCGGGTGCCGACGGTTGAACAGGGAGGAAAAACGCCCCAATATCGCCCTGAGGGGAGACAGGGTGTGCAGGAGGCTTTGGGCCTTTCTTCTTGGCAGACTTCCCTATAATTTTGCCGAAAAGCCAGCTAAAACAAGGCAATTAGTGGAGGAACTCAGAAGGACACGTCTTTACTCGACCATGCTCAGGCCACCGGATCCTCGTTAAGTTTCCTGTGTAACTTCCTCAAAACTTCAGCGATCCACCTCCGTGCTTTACAGTAGGAATGGTGTTCCTTTCATCATAGGCCTTGTTGACAACTCTCCAAATGTAACATTTATGGATTTGGCAAAAAGTTCGATTTTGGTCATCATTCCAAATGACCTTGTTCCAGAAGTTTTGAGGCTGGTCTCTGTGCTATTTGGTGAATTGCAGAAGAGATACTTTGTGGCATTTGCGCAGTAATGGCTTTCTTCTGGCGACTTAACCATGCAGCCCATTTTTCTTCAAGTGCCTCCTTATTGTGCATCTTGAAACAGCCACGCTGCTAGTTTTCAGAGAGTCCTGTATTTCAACTGATGTTATTTGTGGGTTTTCTTTGCATCCCGAACAATTTTCCTGACAGGTGTGGCCGAAATTTTTGTTGGTCTACCTGAGGTTTGTTTTTTACAAAGCCCCTGATTTTCCATTTGTTAATCACAGTTTGAACACTGCTGACTGATGTAATCAATTCCTTGGATATCTTTTTGTATCCCTTTCCTGTTTTATACAGTTCAACAACTCTTTCCCATAGATCCGTTGACAATTCCTTTCCTTTCTCCATGACTCACAATCCAGGAAACTTTCAGTGGGGGAGAAAGACCCAAGAGTGTTGGATCCTAAAAATTAAATCGTTTTATCACACCACTGTTACAAGAAAACAGGTCCCAGTGGGGATGTTACTGTCCCTTTTAGTAGCCATTCAACCTTTTGTGTCAACTTCTGTGCATTTTAGCAGGCCAAATCCCCGGGAGTAGAAACTTTCTTCCCCCAACCACTTACCATGAGTGGAAAAAAAGTTCTGCCGGGGCATGTAAACTTTTGAGCACAAATATATATATATATTTTCTTTAAATGGATGCCTATTTATGATGGATGCAGATAGGGCAGACACCGCATAAGTGAGATCCTACAGGAAAGGAATTTAGGAGGAAAACCTGACTGCCACAGTGTTCCTACACAGTGCCATGGTGGCACAGGATCTGAAATATCCTCTATACGCCTCCTTGCCTCTGTACTATCTTCAGGATTTAATTCTATGGCTACGAGTGGGAAACATTAGCCACGCAGGGAACGTTTAGCTAAGATGTACATCCAAGTTGCGTCCATTGTCTATTCGGGCATGGGTGCCCGAGTAAAAAAAAATTTTTGAAATTTAAAAACCTTGTCGGAAGATGGTTTCGTATGTGGACAAATGAGCATGGATGAAGGCCTGTGGACCTTACGTTTATAAAAAAACATTAAAGGGGTTGTGCCAATGAAGACATTAATTACAGGATAGGTGATGCAGGTCTGATCGTTGGGGTACTTCTGGAACCTTCATTAAATGCTAAAACACCCAGTCCTTCCTCACTGCACTTCACAGCAAGGAAGGGTTTTAATAGATCAACGGTTGAACATGTGCATTGCTGCTTTAGAGTCTATAGGAGCGATGGGTATAACTAAGTACAGCGCTCGTCTATCCCTGTCGCTCCCATAGACTTTAAATGGAGCAGCAGTAAATATGTTCGACTACTGCTCCATTCGATGCCCAGCAGCGGAACCCTCAACGATCAGATATTTATGAAAAAAAAGTCTTCCTTCATACAGTCCTTTTAACTATTAACCTTTTGGGAATATCTAAATCAGCAGTTGTTGCCATTAACCCCTCCCTGATAACTGGTCAAAATTTTGGGGCTTTTTATTTTTTCCTCCACATAGACAAATGAGGGCTTATATTTTGCGGGAAACAAGATTACTTTTGAGGGGCGCTTTGGCTGTAACTTAGATACGGGGAAAGGGGGGGTAAAAGGGGGAAAAGCAAGGGCATAAATTTTAAAAGTAAAAGAGAATTCAATCCCATCGACCCATTATGTGCCAGGGAAAGGGGAAATCACACACAGAAGGGTCTCAAGGAAAACCCCAGTCGGAAAACCAACACCACCCCATTCCTTCGGGGGCAACTTGGGGACGGCCAAGGATACGCTACACCACAACAGCCCACACTACAAGCACCCTACGTACCCCCAGAGGGACCAGACCCCTAACAATACATACACTGCCCCCACCTTTCGCGTTCTAGAAAGGAACTGAAAATAACTCTATATTACTGGTAACGTGTACCAACAATCAGTTAAACTTCAGAGATTTTCGAGGTTCGTAAGGTGAACAAGGCAAAAGTATGAAAGTTTTAACATTTAATACACAGGTACAAAAGTTACAAAATAATAGACATACATAAAGACATGTGGAACAGTATATAAACAAAAAGGGATAAAATACGAATAGCAGACCTTTTCCATTTTGATCGGTTCAAAATCTGGGCTGAGGAGAACAGCTGAAGAGAACCGGACAAACGTATGCTGGTGGTAACTCCTGGACCTGACAACGGTCTTTGACGACCCATGGTGTTGTATGGGAGCCTAAAACCCAGCCTCTCCTCTTGCTTAGGTCACAGGGGATGGCTAATTACCTGTCGGGCACGCAAAGAAAGTCATAATTTCCAGGAAGTGAAATCTGAAAAAAAACAAAAACGTATTTCTGCCATGTCTGGGGGAGGGGAGGTTTGTTTTCATGGTGTTCACTCCCTCATACACATACTATGTTATCTGATTTTAAATTTCTTAAATCTACAGTGCTCAGTGCACAGAATAAATGATGTTATATTTTAATAGATCAGATTTTTACGGACATGGCGATACCAATTATTTGTAACTGTTTATTTTTTTATTTGTAAAATGTCAGGAAAAGGGGGGGGGTGGGTGGGATTTGAACTTTTGGTGACATGTTATTTATGGCGCTTAATCCAAATTTTTAAAGGAAAAAAGTGTAGAATCCCCTGATTTTTAAAACCCGTTTCTACTGCGGGTCAAAAAATCAGGCGCATTTAGCGAAAAAGACACTTTTTCTGGCCAAAACACTTTGATTGTAAAAAACATCACAGTCAACAATGGGGATAGGACTTTTCAACAAACGCTTCAAAATTCGCCTATAATCAAGCGTTTTTTGAAGCATAAACTTATACTTCCAAAAATTCCAAATGAACATACCTTAAAAGAAAAAAAAGGCTTTAAAAATCTACAAAAATAAAAAGGTATGAACAGTTTAAAACATCCCCCCTGCCATTTTACAAATAAAAAGGTAAATATGATTGATAAATTATTTTTTATTGTTTGTTTTACACTTTTCATCGTAGGGGACTTTATCAGCGATTTTCAGATCACTATTAAAATGGAAAGCAGTAAAGAGCATGGCAACTGTCAAATTCTTTCCCACCTGCAACAGGGGACTCTGGCACGTGACATCACAAGCAGCCCGGAAGCCGCCGGAGCCAGCGATCGCGCTGCGGGGTCCAATTTTGACAAAAAGAGCTCCTCCCCCCTGTCTTTCCCCCAATTTTTTGGATTCTCATATACTATCATGTTTTCAAAAAATAACCGAGGTAGAAAAAAAAAGTGTTAGAAAGAAGTCAGGGGAAAAGAAAAAATAAACTTAGTGTTCCAAGGAACCTCAGGTCAGTATGTAGAAGCAGGGTGAGAGCGGAAAATAAAATTCAACAGTAAACCCAAAACTGGGTTTAAAAAATTTTTTTATTTAAATTCATTAAAAAAAAAAAAAAAAATTTTTTAAAAGCATCAAAAAAAAAGACATACAACTGGATGAATGAAAATTTACAATCTAAAAGAATAAAAAGATATTTTATAAGATTTTAATTAGAAAAAAAGAAAAATCAAAAAATCTGAACCAAATAAACTGCATTAGAGTGCTTTCATACAATGCATTTTTTGGTGAGTTTTTTTTCAGAAATGCACAATAATTAATGCAGTCTTAGAGTACTTTCACACAGCGCAGTTTTAACTACGCTCCAATAAAACGGTCTTTATTACCAGCAAGATTTTTTCACTTATCTAAACTGTTTGGAAAGTTTGTGATCAATTAGTGTTTTTTGAATCCACAAGTTCAACACGTAATTGATTATTACGGAAAACACCTTTCGAACAATTTAGAAAACTAAAGAAGTTGTGGAAAATAAGGCAGTTTAATTGCACCAAAACTGCACTGTGTGAAAGCTCCCTTTATTTTCTATGGAGAAAAACAGAAGCTAATAAACGTCAATCATACTTTTAAATGTTACTCCTTTTAACTCACAAATTTTATCCACCTATTTGGTTTTTTTTAAATGAAAAAGTTATCGTGTTAATTAGAAAATTTCATTTTCATTTTTATTAAAAAATTCAACTTTTTTTTAGTACTTTTAGATTGTAATAAAATTTTCCTCCATCCAATATAGCCAGGGTCACTTTTTTTTGCACGTTGCATAAAATTTCTTAGAACATATTTTTCGTTTCAATTTTAAAAAACTTTTTTTTAAATAAATGAAACTAATTTTAATAAGAGGTTGATCTCTGTTAAAATTTTATTTTTCTGCTCTTAGCTGGTATTCTACATATGGCCATAACTACATGGGGGCCCGGGGGACTTGTGTCCCCAGCAATATCACTACAATAGTTTCTATTCACGGACATGCTATTCAAACGGCTTTTAATTTATTTCTAACCTGCTGTGACAGGTATGTAATCAGTGATTAAACTATGATAACTCTTTTAAACTCCTTTTAAAAACAGGATTTTTTAGATCTGTTTTGGTCTGATTTTTTTAAATTTTTATTTTTTTTATTTTCCATGTTGTATAATGATTTTAAATTTTATTTAATAATTTTATATATTTTTTATAATTATCATAGGTTAGCTTTTATCACTTTGGTGGTAATCGTTAGGAAAGAATAAATTTTTTTGGCCTATTGGGAATCACAGTTTGTCTACTACAACATGGGCTCTACCATATTCCTTTTAAATTGGTCTGTCTTGTCACGACAGTTTCGCAACACATTTTGTTGAGACACATTCATAATTTAATTGTATGAAAACTCAGACCTCCCCTTCCCAGAATTGGCGTATATAAAAGTGGTGTCTGTACAGCATGGCGATTTTGGCATATGATGTCATACTCTGTCGGGGCAGCGCTTTAACGTTTTTTGAAAAAAAACTGAAAAAAGCACTACAAGGATTGTTCTATTTTGTTGATCCTGCATTCTAAAGGGCGATCAAATTGTCAGAAGGACCCCAAAATGGTACCAATGAAAACATCATCTCATCTCACAAAAACAGGCCCTTAATCAAGCCCTCCATGCACAGAAAATGAAGTAATGGTTTTAGATTTTGACGATTAAAAAAACAAAAATCTTTATAAAGCATTTTATTGTTAAAAGATAAAAACAAAAAAAAAAAATGATATAAAATTGATATCACTGAAATTTGTACGCCCCACATAGTAATTTCCCCCTGTCAGTTTAAAACGGGGTGACTGCTGTAAAAATGATACCCCAAAAAAATGGCAGAATTGCTTTTTTCCCCCCCCATTTTCAATGGCTGAATGCTAAAAAAAAAAAAAATTGTGGAACATCTGTGGGCCCAAAATGCACAACACACCCCTACATGAATTCTATGAAAGGTGTTTCCAAAATGGGGTGATTCATAAAAGTTTTCACCCATTCTAGTACTTTAGGGGCCACCATAGTCTGCTTTCCAAAAGCCAAATAGCGCTTCCTCCCTTATACAACCTACCATATGCCCAGAGGTTTACACCAATATAACTAAGATTTACTTACCAAAATCTTTATTTCCCTGAGTGAAGGCACCACACGGGTTTAATATCCTCCTCACCCCAGCTAGGAAAAAGAAAAAGAAACGGTATCGGGTTTCAAATAATTAAAGCTTAATTAGGTCCACCTCCCCTTTAAAAGCTCTCCCAAAAGTGAAAGGCCTTTTCTTTTAAAGCATTACAAAATTTTTTTTTAAAAGGGGTGGGTTCCCGTGCTCCCTTTTGGACTGGGGAAATAAAATTTCGGTAAGAAAATCTTAGTTTTCCCTTCGCCCCTCGGGCAGCAAAAAGGGAAATTTAAAACCCGAAAAAAAAGCGGGGGTGGGGGACATATAAAAAATATGCTTCTTTAAAGTACTCAGACTTATCCCAAAGTTTTTAAAAAAAGTACGGCAAAATTTAATCTAGAAAAGGTTTAATTTTGTCAATAAGGCGCTATTGAACACAGGTGTTGGCTCATTTTCCCCCACCAATGACCATTTTCTTGCTCATTCACAGAAGTATTGTTGGACCGTGTCAGGTTGCGCTTTTTTTTTCTCAAAAGGGGGGCCTTGTAATGAAGAAACAACTTCCAGTTTTCCGTAAATTGGTTATAAGTTTCCTTTTTTCCCTGGGGTTTTTAAGGATGGCATTCGATCCAAAGGAAGAATCTAGAAGAAAAACTGATGTTTCCCCCGGGTTTATACTTACCAATGACATTTAAGGACCCCGCTATCCAAAAAGTAAAAACTATAGACAGCACCGCCAACTCAAGGGGTCCCCCCCAACAGCAATTCGGGTGAAAAAAAACCAAACGAAGGAGTCGTCCCGGCACCCTGCCCTTTTGGGGGGGACTTGGTTTTCCAGACCGGAGAAATGCACTTTACCTTTGTTTTAATGTTGCTGACATTTATTATTCCCTGAACGAAAACTAACGATATTGGAATCATTCAGGGAAAGATAAAGTCGAAAATTTTTTTTTCCCTGGGGGTTTTTTAAAAACCACCTGAAGGGGGGGTAAATGGAGAATTACCCTCTATTTTAAAATATCCTAAAATTTCCTTCATGAGCATTTGTGTGGCCCCTTACACCCCCTTGTTACAGGAGATGAGAAACTGGAAGGAGAGAGAGGGGATTCTATAGAAACAGCTGATGATGTGGTAAACTCCAGAGCTGGGGCTCCCCCAAATGTGCAAAAGGTTATTAAGAATTCCTAAGTGACCCTTCCCCAAACAGTTTTGCCTGACCATTGCGGGCTTTAAATTCCTTTTTGGAGTAAGGGAATGTTAGAAATTTTTATTGACATTATACAAAATATTTGTTTTAAAACTGACATAGAGGACATGTCTCTTTTAGTAAAAAATTTTTGAGTTACTGTGGCCTGAGTTTATTTTTTTTACCCCTGAGATTTTAAGAAAAAAGGAACCAGACATAAGACCCTTTTTGTACCTCTTCTAGCAAAAGAAAGCCTTTTCAAAGATGATCTTATCTGCCGGGACCACACTTCTATACTCCAGCATCCCCTAAGGTCTAGAGAGAGGATGCTAGAAACTAGGGTCAACACCAAAACCTGATTTCAAATGAAGTGTACTCCTTATTCAATACATTCCGCAGATTCGGAAAATTTTACCAGTACAAGAAGACCTTGTACTTTTTAAGCTTCTAAAAATTGCACCTGTAGTTCCAAACCCTTGTACACCCTTTTACACAAAAGCTGGGTCTCGTATTTTTCTGTTCGGTTAAATAAGTGGCCCCATGGTTATTGGGGAAAAAAACCCTATATTTGTAACAAAAATGTGAAATAAGAACTAAGCGAAAGTTGTTGACCGTTGGGAGGGGACGAGTCTTTGGAAAGGGGACCACATTATTAATTTAATTCGAGTTAACAACGGTTTCTCAAACTTGAAGTTTCAAATTTTGTTTAAAAATTGGAGAGTTTTTTTATTTTAGGTTTCGACCCACCTGGCCCCCAGTGATATCTTTTTTGTGAGGGAAAAAAATTTTCCATCTAAAAAAAAAAAATTGTTTATACCCAGAAAAGTCCGCTGAAAGGCCCGAGTAGAAAAACTGGTTAGAGCCCCTACCAGAATGGAAACAGACAGCCCCGAGACCTATGGGTTTGATTAATACCTAAACTTAAAAAAGTTTTGTTTTTTTCTCCCCTTTTTTTCCCTTTCTTTTGGCAAATTTGCAAAAACCTTGTGGAAGGGAGGATTTTTAAAAACTGTGGTGCTGAAAAGGAGAAGTTTCTTGATGTATGACACAGCTTTTTAGTAAGGAAATTGTCTCCCAATTGTTTCTGCTAAATCACAATAATTTAGCGAAATTAGTGAGTACAAACCTAAGAGTGGAAAGTCATGTTTGAATGGTGAAAATATTTGTTATTACTTCTCCACTGGAACTTCTCTGTAATTGGAGAAATAATTTGATATGGAGACCAAACCTTTTTGTACATGATGAATTATCTGATACAAACTCCCCCCTTTAAAAAAGCAATTGAATAAAGGGCTGAACCCAAATCAATTTTTGTCGGCCTTTATAGGCTGAAGGGACATTGAGGAGTTAAAGAAAAAGTGTATAATAAATTTGGTTTCTTCTCAATTGATATAGTTTAGAAACCTTATTGGGAGATTTTTCTGGACCGAGTGAAATTTTTTTGGAAGAAAGACTTTATTTACTTATTTTTTTCTTCCTTTCTTAAGTCATGGAAAATCGTAAACTAAACTTGGTAGGGAAATTTTGGGGGAGGGTTTGAGGAAAGGGTGTTAAGAAGATTTAGCTGTGAACATCCTGTGCGCATAAAGTCTTCTGGACGAAGCAGCTCCAGTTTTATGATTTCAACAGGGGAAAAACCCCAATAACGAGGCAGGGGCCCCCGGTTTGTGATATTCCACTATTAGCCACATGGAAAAAACAGGGTTTTCCCCAAATTCCCGGGGCTGGCAAGGGGAAAAAAAAAAAAAAAAGTAAAATAAGCCCAAAAGGCACTGAGAAGGAAAATAACTTGCCTCATGCAAAAGCTTTTTTTTTTCATTTGGTCCTTTAGAAAGAGTTGCACCTGAAGTAAACGTTTTTACAGTAATTTTTTTTAATTTTTTTTTTTTTTTTTAAGCAAAAATATTCCGATATTACTTTGAGGTGGAGATCATTTTCCCGAGAAAACCCCGAGATTTAATTTTGCAGATTTTCTCTTTAATTTCCCCAAAACTAGATAAACCTATTTTGATGGAAGCTGTGGCCGTATTCTCAAAGTAAAAATGAGCCTAGGGGGTTTTTTTTTTTTTTTTTTTTTTAAAAGCACTACTTTCCCGACTGAGCCCCCCAGTTAAACTGCAATATCAGGGGAATACTTAAAAAGGGTAACAGCAGAAAACATTGCCCTTTCCTACAAAGGGGCAAGAGTACTTTGGGCCTGAAAGGGTCGATAAACTAGGCCCCCTTTGAGGCAAAAGTTGTTATGCCATAATCCCCTTTAAAAAAATTTAAAAAGGGTTCTGCACGCTAGGGCTTGTATTAAGCATGGTAAATTTGGTAGAAGAAGAAGGGTTTCCCGCTCCTTAGGGGAATGTAAGATCACATTTATTAATCATTAAAGGGGTGTCGGTAATGCAGCCCGAATAGGTCTCCCGAAGAAGCCCTTTTTTAAACCCGCTTTTCTTAGCTAAAAGTGAGGGTTCAGGCAATTATTGCAAGGAAATTTTGGATTTCATAAAAATTTATAACAAGAGGTTTTCTAAAAGGGGCCCCCCCCAGTAAAAAAAACACCTGTGGGTTTAAACAAAGTAGGGAACACAATCCGGAATCTTTTTATCAGTTAAACAGAGTAAATCTCCCCGATTTTTTTCGGAAAAACCCCTGATAGATTTTTGCAGTTGCAAACAACCCAAAAAAAATTTTTTTAGTTTTTTGCTTTAAAAAAACACACTCACCATGAGGCAAATTTAAAAATACTCATTACCCGGAGGAGCCGGAAAATTAGCCCGAACCTTTCCAAACTATCAGCTTCTATTTCATTTGGTGCCACTCTCAACAAAAAGATTCGAAAATAAAATAAGTCTGCAGAAACCAATTTCTGAACCAGAAGAGAAAAATTCCCCTGAAACCAAAAAAATTCCCAAACATTGATGGCATGAAAACCTTTTCCTAACTTTTGGAAGTGTGCCTGGACAGTGACAGAAAAAAAAAAAAAAAACAGCACCCCGTCCCCGACCCACGAGTACTTAACCAAAAGATCAGTACATGTACCGAGGCATTTTAAAGGTGAGATAACCTCCTACATTTGCACCTGAAGATAGCCCAGGCAGTGCACATAAAAAAAACTCCTTTAAGGGCACAGGGGCAGCCACCCTCTGATACGTCCCTCCCCCCGGTGGGGCACCCAATGTCCTTTACAGCCCCGGGAGGAAGTCTGCGGTTTTAAACAGGAACGGATGAGAAATCCACGGGCCTGGCTCCCCAAAAACTTAGATTCCGGGCCAATTGGCAGATAGTAATGGGGAGATCACCAAGAAATCTTGGTTCTCCCCCACAAAGCCCGGTAGTAAAATAATAAAACCTAGAAATAGTAATAGTAAGATAATAAGTCCACTGGGACAAAAAAAGAGGGCCTGTTCCTGTTGAGGAGAGCTTATATGGGGGGGGTTGGACCTAATAATGCTGGAATTATTTGAACTGATACTCGTTTTTTTTTCTTTTGTCCTAGCTGGGATGAGGAGGAATTAACCCTTTGTGTGGGGTGAACGGGGGGAAAATTTGAGTTTTGCGATTGGGAAAAATTGTTTTAATTTTTTTAGGGTGTTTTTTCCCAGGATTTCTTGTAAAAATTTAATATTTGCACCTATAACTGCATATTATTGAAAAAAAAAACAAATTTTCATTTTCAAAAATTAAACACAAAAATTGGGGGAAATTTGGGGCCAATGTATATTTTACACCCCTAGATATATTCCTTAGGGTGTAGTTCCAAAATGAGGTCTTTTATAGGGGCGTGAAGTCTTAGCACCTTGAGGTATGTTCACATGACGTCTGAATACGTTTTTCAGAGCCGATAAACATATTCAAAAGTGCTGCATAAAACGCATCCGATACACACCCAAAGTGTGCTGCACGTTTTGATGCATTTTTACTGCAGAGAAAAGGGACTTATGTTTTTAAACGGGTGCGCTCATCAAACGGAAAATAAAGAATTGACAGTCAATTCTTTGAAGGGATCCGAAAGACGCCTAAAAAAACCCATGAAAAACACACATCGGTTCACTTTTCGAACGTGTTGCGTGTATTACATTGAAAGAAATGTAAAACACACTGAACATTGTGAGATGCGTGTTTGGTTCTGTTTTGGGTCCTAAACACTTTCCAAAAACGCATTTAAGAAATGCCGTGTGAACATCCTTTTAAGGTGTCTGCAAACCTGCAGTGGTGCCTAAAAAATAATAAAAATGAAACCCCAAAATCCACTATGTGCTGCTCCTACTCTGGGGCATGTGGTTGAGCCAAAACAGGTCATGGGGCTACTATGGTTTTTTCTAAAAGCAGCAAAATCAGGGGAATCAACACTGAGTTGCATTTCCCTGGTAACATTTATTGTGTTGCAGTGAATAATGGATTCAAATTTAAATTCTGCCAAAAAGTGCAATTTCGAAATTTCACCTCCACTTTGCTTTAATTTCTGTGAAACACCTGAAAGGTTAACAAACTTCTTAAAGGGCTTGTAATTTTTAAAGGGGGGTGTAGTTTTTTTGGGAGTGAGGTAAGGCTGGTCTTAAAACGGGGTCGCATCGAAGGGGAACTGGCCCCAAAAAATCTGTTTTTGTTAATTTTTTAAAAATGTGAAAAAATTGCTATAAATTTCTAACCCCTATAAGGTGGAAAAAAAAAACTATCAAACAAAAATAACCCAACGTACATGGTAATGATATAAAAAAACTATTTTTTGGGGGATAACTATTTCTTACCGCACTTTTTTTAACTTTTTAAAATGGCAAATTTTCACATTTTTATATTTTTCACAAATAAACATTGTATCGCCCAAATTTATTACTAACCTAAACACCCCAGAACCCCATTATGAAAAATGTCTAACTGTTAAAACCTTTCTTGCCAAATTTTGAACTAACGGTAAGGCTTGGGAAAAAAAGCCCGGTTGTTGTCCCCCCTGCCGGTTTAGCCTCCTCAACCAGGTAGAGCCCCCCTTTTTCCAGGTAGTGCCCCTAAGCCGGTAGTAGCCCCCCCTTTCCCTTGTAAACAGGTAGTAGCTCCCTTGTAAACAGGTAGTAGCTCCCTGGCAGCCAGGTAGTGCCCCGATTGTAGCCAGGTAGATGCCCCCTTGTAGCAGGTAGATGCCCTCTTATAGCCAGGTAGTGTCGCTAAAGCTAATAAAAATAAAATAATAAAACTACTTACCTCACCAGGTTCCCTGTGTGTCCAGCTCCAGACATCTCCCGGGCCGACAGCAGCTGCCGACCGAGGAGACTCGGCGTCGCAGGGTATGTGAGTACATCCGTGAGTCCACGCCCTCTGCGACGATGAACTGTATGTACAGTGCACACCGGGGGCTGTACATACAGGGGAGAAAGCAGGAGGGGGAACGACCCCTCCTGCCTCCTCCCTGTACAAGCAGCTGCACGGATTGTGCAGCTGCCAACTGACTCTGTGCGGCCGCACAAAGTCAGTGAGAATCGTCGTGCGGGTGAGGCAGGCGTGCAGCCGCGGCGCCCCCTCTGGTGAGCGGCGCCAGCCTTACCCGCCTGTAGGAACGGCCGCTACTCCTGGCGCTACGGTCATTTAATGAACCCCCGCTGCCTGCGGGAGGTTCGCTGACTCTTCCGGAGGGGAGGGAGGTGGGGGCGGGAGGTGACCACCATTAGCGGGAATCCCCCGCCCAATTCGGGAGAGTTGGCATGTATGTGTAAGGACTTGTTCACACGACGTTTTTGTGATCCGTTTTACGGATCCGCAAAACGGATCTAACAATTGTCAGTGTAATTAACATTGCTTTCAATGGCAAAAGCGCATCGCTGTTCACAAGATGACGCCGATGCGTTTTGAACCCGCTTTTCGGTCTTTTTTTAAAAATTTAAAAAGTCAATTCTTTTTGCGTTTTATGAAAAAAATTTCCCATAGGAAAAAAAGGGAGTGGCTTTTGGATCCCGAAAGGGATCCAAAAGCCCCAATACTTTTGGGTGCTTTTTTGGACCCGTTTTCGATGCCAAAACGCACCCTTTTAAAACGCATTGGATAAAAATTTAAAATATAAATTTTTATTTATGTTTGGGGTTTTTATTTATTTTAAAATGATTAAAAATATTTTTATTATATAATGTATATAATTATATAAAAATTATAAATTTATTTTAATATATAAAATATATTTTTGTATAGTATTTATTTATTTATAAATGAATAATTATAAATGATAAATGTATATAAATTATTTTTTATATAAATGTATATAAAATATAAATTATTTATACTAAATAAATTTTAGTTTATAACTATTTATTTTATAAATGATTATTTTTAATTCATTTACATGGGGTGGGTTAAAAAACTATTGGTTGATTAAAAAAAAAATAGTGGGGCGGGTTTAAAATCATAGGTGTATGTACAGTTGATTGACACGAGGTAAAAAAAAAAGGGTTTTATCTTGGTCATTGATAGGTTATATTATATTTATATTGCAGTTTACAGTTTGATGGTTGATTTTAAATAAAGCCTTGAAAAACGGATCCAAAAAACGGATCCGTAAAACGCATCCAATACGCATCCATAAAAGATAGCTGTTGCATTTTCTGGATCCGCTTTTTTGGTTGCTGTTTGCATCGTTTTCGCAGGTTAAAAACGGATCCGTAAAACGCATCCAAAACGTTGTGTGAGCAAGCCCTAAAACTGTTTTAGTTGCCCAGAACAACAAATCACTGTTGTTCAAGTACGTTCACACGGCGTATTGTGGTGTGTACTTCTAAAATGCTCTGTGTTGGCTCCCATAGACTATCACTCCGGGACACAATACGTGCTGGGGAAAATGGCAGGTAATCATAGCTCTCAGTGAGTTATGAGTTACCGTATTTGCGTTGCATAATTTGGTTATATTACAGCGCAATTACGCTCCAAAATATGTACCACAAATATGCCATGTGAACATACCCTTCAGCTTTTATTTTTCCAGAGCAGTTTAAGAAATTAAAGGTGAGATCTGACTGGTCGCTATTGGCAACATAGCCACTCTTATGGTTAGACACTTTTCATAAACTAGGCTCAATGTGTCACGAGAAAACAATCTCTGAATCACATGGATAGGTAAAGGCATTAAAAAGTTATTCCCACACAAAGAGAGAGATGTCAGATTTAAAAAATGGGGCTCTGTCAGGGCAAAAAACAGCCCTTATATGGACGTTTAGGGTATGTTCACACGGCTTATTTTGTAGCGAAATGAGAGCTATGGATTATGCGTCGTCGTTCCCCACGCGTAAAATACGATCGTATTGTACGCGCAGGGGCAGAACTGACATGTCAATAGTTAGCGGCGAATACACGCTGCTGACAAAGCATGTCTATGGGGCCGGTCACCCTCCTCTCCCGTGCTTTGGAATTACGCGCTGATTAGCGCGTGGTTCCAAAACACCCAGTGTCTTATATGCGCTGCAAAAAGCCATGTGAAAATACTCTTAGACCGATACTTATGGCTTTTAGAAAAAACAAACACAATGTTAACAAAATTCAGTGCTGCGCCACATCCCTCACACGGTGGCTGCCATTTTAAATACCCGACAGTGCTTGCAGTATTATTTTACAGAAGGAAGCTATCTCAGGTAAATGTCGCACTTTAGCAGCTGCACCACATCCCTCACACGGTGGCAGACATTTTACACTAAGCACCTGACACTTAAAGTGCTTGCAGTATTATTTTACAGGAGGAAAGCAGTGGAGCGCTAACTGAGGTAAATGTTGCATCTCAGCAGCTGCACCACATCCCTCACACGGTGGCAGCCATTTTACATACCCGACACTTAAAGTGCTTGTAGTATGAGTTTACTGAAGGGAAGCAGTGGAGCGGTACTTCCGATAAATGTCGCTCCTCAGCAGCTGCACCACATCCCTCACAAAGTGAAAGCCATTTTACACTAAGCACTTCCGGTGCTTGTAGTATTATTTTACTTTAGAAAAGAATAGTGCGCATCAACCGGTAGATGTCAAATCTCAGCAACTGCGCCACATCACTCACACGCTGGCTGCCATTTTGCACTAAGCACCCGACACTTACAGTGCTTGCAGTATGAGTTTACAGAAGGGAAGCAGTGGAGCGCTACCTCAGGTTCATATTGAATCTCATCAGCTGCGCTGCAGTCCTAACACAGTGGCTGCCATTTTACATACCCAACACTTACAGTATTATTTTACAGAAGGGAAGCAGTGGAGCGCTACCTCAAGTAAATGTCGCACCTCAACAGCTGCACAAAATCCCTCACACGGTGGCTGCCATTTTACACTAAGCACCCGACACTTACAGTGCTTGCAGTATGAACTTATTGAAGGGAAGCTGTGGTGCGCTACCTCAGGTAAATGTCACATCTCAGCAGCTGTGCCACATCCCTTACACGGTGGCTGCCATCTTACACTAAGCACCCGACACTTACAGTGCTTGCAGTATTATTTTACTTTAGAAAAGAATAGTGCGCTTCATCAGGTAAATGTCAAATCTCAGCAACTGCGCCACATCACTCACACGCTGGCAGCCATTTTACACTAAGCACTTGGCACTTCCAGAGCTGTTGAGCGCTACCTCAGGTAAATGTCGCATCTCATCAGCTGCACCAAATCCCTCACACAGTGGCTGCCATTTTACACTAAGCACTTCCAGTGCTGTGGAGCGCTACCTCAGGTAAATGTCGCACCTCAGCAGCTGCGCCACATCCCTCACACAGTGGCTGCCATTTTACACTAAGCACCTGACACAGTGCTTGCAGTATTATTTTGCAGTGGAGCTACCTCAGGTAAATGTCGCATCTCAGCAGCTGCACCAAATCCCTCACACGGTGACTGCCATTTTACACTAAGCACCTGACACAGTGCTTGCAGTATTATTTTGCAGTGGAGCTACCTCAGGTAAATGTCGCATCTCAGCAGCTGCACCAAATCCCACACACGGTGACTTCCATTTTACACTAAGCACCCGACTCTTACAGTTGTTGCAGTATGTACTTATTGATGGTAAGCTGTGGTGCGCTACCTCAGGTAAATGTCGCACCTAAGCAGCTGTGACACATCCCTTACACGGTGGCTGCCATCTTACACTAAGCACCCGACACTTCCAGTACTTGCAGTATGAGTTTACTGAAGGGAAGCAGTAGTGCGCTACCTCAGGTAAATGTCGCACCTCAGCAGCTGCACCACATCCCTCACAAAGTGGAAGTCATTTTACACTTAGCACCCGGCACTTCCAGTGCTTGCAGTATTCTTTTACTTTAGAATAGTGCGCTTCATCAGGTAAATGTCGCATCTCAGCAGCTGCACCACATCCTCACAGGGTAGCTGCCGTTAAAACACTAAGCAAGGTAGTGCACCCGGTTCAATGACCAGTAGAGAAAAGAAGCTGTGAGTTCGAATCGTCTCTGTGTGTCCTTGGCGTCAGCCACAACGCCTCACACATCGTGAAGGCGTGTGAGGAAGGAAGGATCTGGCGCGGCCCCTGCGCCGCTATTGGCTGCCGGCTGGCTGGCAGGTAGATCCAGTTCCTTGTCCTACACAGATCCTGTTGAGCCTCCAGTGAGCTGCGTCCAGTGTGTGGCATCTCCGGGGTCCAGGTCAGTCATGTTTCTACAACGTGTATGCTGTGGGCTAGGACTAGAGGAAAGTCAGTAATGCGCCTGCGGAGCCCGCACGGGTCATGGGCACTTGCCACAACTCATAGGCTGGTATCACAACAACCCGGCGCAGGCTGTGACCAGTAGTGCGCGGTGTACGGCTGCAGGAACCTGAGCTGCCTTCTTGCTCGCTGCAGTTTATATGTATCTGTTTATGGGCCATTGGCTGGTAATTGTTCTTTATTATGCCCTGTGTGAACTGGGAAGCTGCGCCTTTGGCACTATTTCAAAGGAAACCTCAGAGCCCTGCTCTGTGATTATGACAGGAATAGTGAGGGAAATGATGATGCCCTGCAGGACCTGTGGCAGTTTTATAGGCAGCAGTCGCCCTGTTTTATGACCGCCTTTGTCAGGACTTGTACTATGTGAACAGGTCTGTGGGGCCGTAGTGGAAGATTTCCTGCAGCGCATTCGTGCAATGTGTGGTTTATAGGAGGATCCGGCTAGTGATCTACTGCGGGTCTGCAGGAGGATTCAAAGTAAGGCTGGGTTCACACAATGGGGAGATGGATTACAACTGGCTAAAAATACACCTTTATTAAGAGGAGTTAAATGCGGCAAATTCCTGTAGGCTTAATTAATGTGGCGCCTCTTTCAGTGTATGTGTTGTGGTAGAAAAAAACATTCCTTTATTGTCTTTGACTGGTTTAAGTGTTTATAGGGTTCTGCAGATATTGCATTGTGATGTGTTTGGGGAGGAGGTTGCCTGGAGTTTAACCCCTCCCTGACGGGCGGTCATAATAATATGGCTCTAATTTTTTTTCCAACCTTGCCTTCTGAAAGCCATAACTTTTTTATTTTTCCACCTTGCTTATTATTGCAGCCACCGTGTGAGGATGTGGTGCAGTAGACATGTGAGGGCTTTTATTTTGCGGGACAAGTTGTACTTTCTAGTGGTGTTATTTATATTACTATAGAATATACTGGGGAACGGCAAAAAAATTCTAAGTGGGGCAAAATGTGTTTTTAAGGTGTTAAATCTTTGGTAAAAAAATAATGTGTTACGAGTATTCTACAGGTTGATATAGCAAACATGTAGGGTTTCCGTTATGGTTTGGCACCGTAAAAAAAAATCCAAACATGTTAAATTTTTGAAATTTGTGCGACCAATCATGTTGTTTTTTTTTTTTTTGTACTAATATCCATGGATGTCAGTGAGGGTGACCTTTTTTTTTGCGGGATGAAGTGTTCTTTTTATTGCTAGCAATTTGGAATGCATGCAACTTTTTTGATCAATTTTATTCCAATTTTTATGGGATGTGAAATGACAAAAAAAAAAATTTTTGACGTTTGGATTTTTTTTCTTCTAAAGCGTATGGGATAAATGATGTTATATTTTAATAGATCAGATGTTTTCGGACCCGGCAATGCCAAATATGTGTAACTTGTTTATTTGTAAAATAGCGAAAGGGGGGTGATTTGAACTTTTCACGCTGCTCCTTAGCGGCATCAGGATTTATCTATACATCCTGTGTTAGGGTTAATAATGTATTATTTTGTGGCTTTTTTGTATACTGGTGTGAACTGGTACCTATTTAAGGTGCCATTTTTATTTATCATTTCTGTTGTTCATAGTGGAGGGTGTGTGTGAGCTTTTGTTCATTAGTTATACTGACTCCTCTGTTATATCTTTACCAGTAGCACAGGTAGCTTGTAGTTGCTGGGTTCTGTCTTAGTCAGCTGCAACTGCAGGGCTGTGGAGTCGGCAAGCCGTTGCCCCGACTCCGATCATCAGTTTCCCAAACCTCCGTTCCTGACTCCCTCATACATGGCGCATGTTTTTAAGTGATAAGCTTTACTGTAGTTAAAATGGTAACATCAGGGCTGTTAATCACCTTACGATACATTAATCAAGCTATTTAGGTTAGAACAGGACACTGTCAAGCTGGGTGGATTTGATTTAATCACTAGTCAGTAAGGCTTGATTTTAATAGTGATTTAATCAAAGTTTCTACATAAAACTAGTTCTTGTATTTTAACATGCAAGTAGATGAAGATTTTGAGAATCACTTTTTTTTATTTAATTTTTTCTCAGTTTAATGGTTAATCATTAATATTTGGACACCACTGTTTGTTGTACTTCGGAAGGAGAAAATTAAATCCTGACCTTAATTACATTTAAATAGATTTATTCAACTGAAACAATAAAACATTACAGCATATGTTATTTGCTTAACAAACATCCAGTTTGTTAACTAATTTGGCTTAAACTACATTATATATTATTTTAAGAACTTAGACTGTCAGCCCAGGCCGAACATGAATAAACTTAAAATACTACTGTCCACTTGCTGTTCCTTGTAGCTCACTTGTGTCATCTCATCATCATCATCATCTTCTTCTTTGTTCCTATTCATAATCTGGAAAAGAAAAACAAGCTTTCCTGTTTATTGGGTCCCAACCCCTATTTTCAATTTAGAATGAAATGAGGTCCAAAAGAAGAGAATATTATTTCAACGCCTGCAGAGAAGTACTGCTGTTTAAAAGTGAAAATCATACTTGAACAGTCTCTAATTCCAAGCGCTTAGTGACCTCTCTACAGTTTTATGGTGTGACCTTCCTTTAAAATATCTTCAGCTAAACATATATTTCTTGAATGGTTCCCTTAGCTCTGAAGTTATTATAGTTGGCTTTAGATGGATGTAGTGCTGTGATACCATGTCATAGCTAACTCCACTCTCGCTAGCACTTAGGTTTTGACCTGATATTGATATTGACAATATGCCAAAAAATGAGCTGGAGTCAGTGCTGTCCCATTCGGTTTGTTTACTGCTTGTAATTTAATTCTGTCCTTGTGTAGTTCTGGTTTTTAATGTGTTCACTACAGTTCCTTCCAAATTTCAAAAGCTATCCGCCATAAATACAGCTATTTTTCTATATTTGTGTTTAAAGCTTGAGAGATGGGTTTCAGGAAGTCAGCATATGTTCAACATTTCTCTTAAAGCCCAATGTTTGAGGCATTTTGGCCATGACGTGCCATCTATTTTATCCTCGATTTTCTTCACAAAGTGTCATCAGACTTAGGCCAGTTTTTTGTTGTTACTGCACTCAAATACAGTCCACCACAGAGTCCATCTAACATCTTGTGGCAGCGTTAGCTGGTTCCACCCATCCTTTTCAGAGCTGCTGCAGCAAATGATTATTACGGATGTCAAAGTATTTAGCAATTTCAACCAACATCAAGCCTTTTATTTTGGAACACTTAAGTCTTTGGCTAAGAGGTGCAGGCAAATGAGCACTGCAACATAATGTTATTAGCAGCTTTGTTATTCCCTCCCTGCTCTTCATAAAGCCTCTTCTCATCTTGAGATTACGTTTACAGCATTGTCAGGTGACCAAACTGCGTTGTAGACATTTGAATTTTTGTTCACATGTCGTTATAGCTTTTACTGCACTTCTTGTAAGTATTCTGCTGTGTGTGGCATTTCCTGACGTATCAGTTGTTTGTGCAAGGAAGACTTTACCTTCTTCTGTTGTAACAAGCCATACAATGGTTCATGTGACATTACTCCACCATCAATACTATAGGTTAACAATTTTACCCTCAGAGCTGTTGACATTGATCCATTTCTCTGTCATACACTGATCCGCAGCTTCCCTGCACATCAGCTCTGCTGGGTGGGACTGTTTATCATGGTCTCAGTGAGTTGGAACCATATTAATGAAATGTGGGTTCTCAGTCAGACGGAAAGAAGAGTTCGTGCATAAATATATGGGCAATTTTTTCATCATTCAACTCACTTTTTCTGAATCTGCTAGTTCTTATCACAAACCTATTCTATGGTGGTTCCAGGAGGTAAAGGTTTTTTCTTCCTTTTGGGTGATGGTGATATGTGGCTGTGGGTGTCTGTTGATGGATGCTGCTGCTAATGAAGCACTATCCTGATGGATAACTCTTGAAACTGTAGAACAGGATGATGGTGATCTTGGGAGGTGGGATGTTTTCCAGAATCCATGAATTCCCCTAATCAAAAAAGGTCAATGCTGTTATTTTATTGTTTATTTCCAATTGTGATTATTGTATACAACACATCACTGCCCCTGCCCCAAAGGAATATTTGTTTTGCTTCATCCATAACTGTACCAAATGACTGTAACGTGCAGTAATATAAGAAATATAATTTTTCTCAACATGACAGTTCAGTCTTTAGAAATAGTATTCAATAAAAATGTTTACCAACATGAGATCCTGCCTGTTCAGAAGTGTTTCTTTGGTCTTTTCTCACCGCACTTCTCTGATGTTGGCCTCATTCGCGCCCACCAGGCCTTGCATCTATATGTTGCATCGTTTGCATTTTGCACGCATGACTGCCTTACCGATAGGCGAAGGAGTTATTAAAATATTCCCAAAACTGGGTCTCTTTTACGGGCTGCTGCAATATAGGAAGATGTAATAAAACTCAGATCGTACACAACAAACAGTCAGACTTGTCTGTCTGTGGCTATGCTGCAGTATTGTGCTCAAAGTTTACTGTCAGTTTTCCTTGTCTGCTTGCCCATCTCCTCCCTCAAACTTAGATTACATTCTTCTTGTGTTGTGCAGATTATTCCACTCCAAAACAATCAGAATCATATTGTCTAACTTCTTGGACTGGCACTGAAGGGGTTGATTCTGTATTCATAGGTTTGTAGAACAATAGGATTAAGGTCTTGTTCTCAACTCTCGTTCATGTTGTAACATTTTTTGCTGTGAAGAAGAGGCTGGGGGGACCTCTGCGGAGTCAAATTCAGTTTTGAGAACTGCGTACGTATAGCGAGCGTTCTGTGATTATATAGGAGAGAGAGAAACTGCCCACTTATCCTAAGAAACCTCTGGATAGAGCATGGCATTGTGAATGTTACCATATACCAACCTTCTATTATACTGAGTTAACAAACTCTCAGCTTTATCTCATGATGGAAGAAAGAAACCTTTGGATGGTAAAATATTTTCCTACAAAGCAGTTTATTGAAAAAAATCCGATTTAAATCAAAAAAATCTGATTTTTTTTATTTTTTTTAAAAAAATCTGATTTTTATCCACCCTGCTGACAAGCAAAAAGGTAACAATGTTTTGATCTTTTAAACACTTGTGGGTAGAGTTGAAGAAAAAGCTGTATTTGTATCCTAGTCCAGTCTGCACCAAAACTGGGAATGTGTTAGAAGAGACCTGGATCTGATTTTGGTCCAAGATGTGCTTGAATCGGGATTCAGAGCCCAGATGGATTCAGGCAATGCTTGGTAAGACCAAGTGGATTCCCTAATACTAAAATAATAAACTTAAGTATTTTGATTTTTAGGTGCAAAACAGTAAACAATGCTGTTACAGGAAAGAATCTACAGAACTAAGCAGATGCTAAATATTGTAAGTCATATTTATGGTTTAGATAGGTAAGATGAACTATATAAAATTTACTGTAGCCTCATGTACAAAGCTGTAGTGGAGGGTGAGATATGAGAGCTGAAGTCACAAGTTCAAACCATTGTTTACCATTTTGCTTGTCACTAACCGGTGAGGCAGTGTAAAATATATTTTTTGGCTATGTACTTTAGGACCAAAAAAAATTGTAAATATGCAAAAACACTTGCAGGAACAATTTGTGGTGTCTCTAATTTGTTACTGAGAAATTGTATCGCCTCCTTCGGATCCTCATACATGACCTCACATCTGATCTTCATTATTTCCAGGCTAGAGAACAGGCCTCTCTACACTAACTTGGGTTGGGGCAAAGCGGTGACAACAGGGGCAACATCTCTAACATTGTCAGGGTATAAAGGAAATTGCACTCAGCCACAGTCTTTCTTTGATGAATGAGTAAACTCTTCTATTCTTTAAACAGGTGAAAAAATTTAGCCTGAAATCTGTTTGCGTAGGCAGCAGAAATCTATTCCCGTGGGTCCGCGCTTGGCCTGCTCCATGTCATCAATTACACTTCTCATGTGATGAGGCTGAAGATATGGGAGCGTAGCACTGGCCGGACCCATTCCTCTTGCTCTTTGCACTGCATCGAACTAAAACTGACCAACTTATTATATATTTTGGGAGTCGGTCCATTTTATGACGACTCCGACTCCTGCAAAATAGCCTCCGACTCCGACTCCACAGCCCTGGCTGCAAGTATGGCCTTGCGGTTGTGTTTTTGAGGTTCTCTTTAATGCACTAACTTTAGTCCCCCACCAGGAGCAAAACACTAAGGCAATTTTCAACGTTATTTTGGGACGTATCTGGGCCCTTTTTCGGCCGACTGCGCAAAATGGGGGGCCGAGATACTCCCATCATTAGGGGTAACCCTTTTCAAGGAACCAGGTTTTATCTCCTCTCCCCCGGCGGGGGGAGAAGTGACTGTCAATTATTCATGGCTATTTGTGTCAGACTAATGAATGTCTAGGGGACGGGGCCCCCCCTGTACCACGGCAAATGGGGAGCGAAATAGCCCCTGCAATTAAGCGTGGAACTAAGCCAACAATGCATACAGGAAAAATCGCAGAACAAGTGTTGCTAAATTATTGAAGGTCAGTTATGTTTTGAGAGCCAAAGATGTTTGCTAAAAAGAGGGAGTTAAGGGATGGTGAGTTTTGAAGCCTCAGTCAAAGTTCAAAAAATTGGGTCCCCTTTTCGCTTGTCGATGTAAATATATTTAAAAGGGACGATTTTAAATACAAAAAACTTTAATAAACTTTAAATATGAAGTAAAAAATTTTCGCTGAAATCTATCAATCGTTTGAAATGGGGCAATCTTTTCCCCTGTGGCGGTTGCCCCCGGTCAAAACTCCTCATGTGATGGGGGCCTGAAAAATGGGAGCAGTACACTGGCCGGACCCAAATCCTCTTTGCTCTTGGCACTGCTTGAACTAACTGGACCAATTTTATTTATATTTTGGATTGGAGGGGGTTTCATTGTTTAACGACTCCTGCAAAATGGGCACCGACTCCATAGCCCTGGTTATTCCTCTTGGAAAGGTATTACTAAATCCATCAGCTGGGTGTCTGTGCACAGTGTGACATTGTCCAATCAGTGCTAAATCACTGTGGTCAGGAAAATGCCTCTTTGAAAATTGGAATGGTAACGCCCACTTGACAGATCGGGAAATATTTTTTGTGGAATAACAAGGAAAAACAGAACACGAGTTATAAAAAAGGCTCCAGAATTTTCTCACAGGGAACATAAATATTTTAACCGGACTGTCGGGTCTTTTTATTTAACCCCTTTTAAAGACCCGGGCGTATGAGTACTACCAGGGCCGCTAAGGGGCTTTGAAGGGGGTCGCTCCACGACCCCCCCCCACCCCCCAATGCGCCAATCCGACGACCACCATGGGGGTGGGGGCCCTGTAAGGCTCCCGTCACTTACATTTCCCCGGTTTGCCTCACTTCCGGGCCGAAACAGGAAGGGGGGAAACCGCGATCTTTGACACCCCTAATGTTGCCTAAAATGCATTGGCTGTATTAAAATCCCCCCCGGGAAACACCATAGGGACTAAATTTTAATTTTTTTTTTTTTTTTTTTTTACTGTATTAAAAGTTAAAATCCACCCCCCTTTTCCCATTTTACAGATAAAATAATTAAAATAATAAAAAAGTTACACAATTTGGTATCGCCGTGTCCGAAAAAGTCCGATCTATAAAAATCTAAATTTTTACCCGTTTGCTAACACTGTAGAAAAAAAAAAAATTTCCAAACCAAAAATTGCTTTTTTTGGTCTTTTTTCGCACTAAAAAAAATGGAAAAAAAATGATCAAAAAAGTCCCCCATCATTCCCAAACTGGGCGATAAAAGTACACTTCACCCGCAAAAATCCCCCTTCACGGGACCCGTAGGGTTAGTACAAAAAATTATGGGTCCAAAAAAAGGGCCCGGGGGGCGAAAATGTCAAAAAGAAAAAAACGTTTTAAATTTTTTTTACGGACCAAAACAAAACGAAAACCCACATTTTTGGTTTCCCGGGATGCGATCACCTGAAAAATACGAAAATCATATTTTTACGAAGTTTTAACGCCGAAAAAGCAAAACCCCCAGAAACAGGGCGAAAATGTTTTTTTTTTTTTCCCAATTTGTCCCCTTTTGGGAATTTTTTTTTCGGTTTTCCCATAATTTTAGTATAGTGAATAACAACCATTAAAAAACATCTTGTCCCCCAAAAAAAAACCCTATGTGTCTATGTAGGGGTTTAAAATAAAAAAGTTATGGCTTTCAGAAGGTGAGGAGGGAAAAGCCAACGTGTCGCCCAAAAAAACCTGCCGGGTCCTTAAGGGGTTAATGTTCCCCTCATAGAGGTGGGGTCCCTTTTTGGTTCGGGGATAAGGTGTTGTCCACATTGCAGGGTTACCGAATATCAGACTGATCTGTTACCAGCTGACTTATAGGCTGGGCGGTTCGTTTTAGGGGCCTAACCAATTTGCAACAAGTTGATCAATGCTCTAAATGTGCAGTCATCAGCCCATGTAACAGGACCCCAAGTCAGTGCAGTTATAAACTGGAGCCCTTTGTGTATTCAATGCCCCTGCGCCTGGGGGATGTGCGCACCCGGGCCCTAATTGGATTACTAGACAGGAAGTCCTCTGCGTGCAGCTCCGTCTAATATAATAGAACATGCTGGGGGCGCACAGGTCAGGACAGGAAATCATCTTTTTTCATTTTAAGCTGCAAACCTTTCCCACTATAAATGTTTCCCGGGTGCAACGGCAAAAACTTTTTCTTCCTACGGGCCCCAAATTCCCCGGGGACAGTACTGGTCGTCTTCTTTTGTCAAACCTTGCATCTGCACTGCGGCCAAATCGTGCGGTTGGTGCAGAGACGGCGTAGCTCCTGCTGGGAGTTGTAGCCACAGGTTGCAGGCCACGGAGGATATGCTTCCTCTGCTGGTTTCTACTTGCTTGGTGCCAAGATGATTGTTTGTGCAGGTGCGTATTAGCAAGACATGGAAGTGTGCGAGGAAGAGCCTGCCGCAGCATTTTGTGCTGTGCCTGTAATTTGTTAGTAAGGGAGCCGGATAGAAGACTGTTTAGGACTGAAACGGTGCCAGATAAAAGCTGATGATAGAGTGGAGTTTATGGAGTGACGGCTCTCCAAGCCTTGGGGTCTGCAAAACACCATCGCATGCACATAACCGAGGCCAAGCATTAACCGGGTACACAGCAACTTAACAATAAGAGTGGGAGAAAGTGGTATCGAGTCGGGGAGTAGCTGACCCTATTGATTTTTACTGTACTAAGGTCCTCCAAAAGATTAGTGAAAGAATCTGGTTGCTATTGGCACCATCTTCTACCCCCCGGATTTTTTGTAAATTTTATAAGTGACAAACCTTTTGGGTAGTTACATGGGTAATTGTCGCGTACGCACTGCAATACGCTGGGTGTTTTTGGGAGTCGCGCTGATAGAGTATTCCCAAAGAACCGGGTGGATGGGGGGAGAGGGGCGGCGTTAGCCCTCTGACCCCATTGACATGCATTACCCACGGTGCGTAATCGCCGCGAATAATTGGCACGTCACTTATCTCCCCGCGTGTACAATACGATCGTATTCTCTGAGAACTATGGAGTACCGTAAATTTTGGGGGCCTGTCTCGCGTGTTTTTGGCAGTATGCGGGGAAATGTCGCCCAAATTTCGCCTGGACCGTACCCTTTGGGTTGGGTTTCACAACAGATTTGAAAGAGGTGGTGTTACCATGCTGTTTCACAGGCAGCTTCAGACTCGGACAGTGGGCGGATCTGCAGCAGTAATTGGCATATTGGCTGTAAGCAATGTAAACCACTCCTTATTTTAAGAAAAGAACAAGCGGGCAAAAGTCACATTCTGCCCACTACTCCCCCCTTAAAACAAAAGGGGGGGCCGGTAACTAAGGAAGGTTTTGTGCAAAACCAGTACATAAGATCTACTCCGAACGCTGAAGAGAAGCAAAATCTGAACAGCAATGTACATAGTCTTTATTGACGTTTGTGTGTTTAAAGCTATTCAATGAAATGGGAATAACCTTTTGAGGGACACGTCCGATTTCACATTAAAATCCTTGTGCAATCTGACTGCCATTCCTTTAAATGGGCAATTTGCCTTGCAGGTCACACTGTGAATTACAACACGGATTTTCTACGTCATGGATCCGTGGTGCAGGAAAAAGGAAAAAAATAATGGCCACGATTGTTCTTTCAAGCGGATCCTCCTCTGATTCCACTCCTGCAGAAGTGACTCTTAGGCCCCGTTCACACGGCTTATTGCCGGCATAATTGCGGGGACGGATTTCGCCCCGCAATTACGCCGTGCAGCGGCGCGGCCCCATAGACTGTCATTCTCTACGGCGCATGCGTGCCATAAATAATTCTCATGTTACTTTCTCCCCCTGCGGCGGATTCGCCGAGCGGGGAGGAGCGACTGAATTCTTAGTTCTCTATGAGAGCAGTGGATTACCGTATTTACTGGGACGGATTGGAGCCGTATTGCAGCGCAAATACGGCGCGCAGTACGGCTCCAATCCGCGCCCAAATAAGCCGTGTGAACGAGGCCTTATTAGACCCACTGAAATGTGGCTAAGCCACGTCAGAGTATCCTCAGGAGAAATCTGAGTTATCGCCTGGTATATCTGCCGTGGGCTACACAACAGGTTTTTCCAATAGGTGTTTCCAGACCTGTGGGAAAATCCCAGTAAAAACTGCACATGGATGAAGATAAAGATGGACCTGCCTTCAAAATCCCTTGCTGCTCCTCCTGCAAAATTTGGTTCTCTGTTGCTTTATAGGATTATATCACATGACAGCAAAGGTGTCATTCTCCTGACCAGGCAAACCAATGTATGGTATGTGCCTAGGTTTACAGGTTTTCAGGCCCAGTTCACATCTGCGTTAAAGGTTCTGTCTGGAGCCCCTACTACAGTGGTGTCACTGGATCTGTTGCATGATGGCAACAGGCAGGAGGAGCTCCACAGCGCCCTCTATTGGATGTAGTTCTCCTCAGTTCACATGTCGCTCGCAGGAGCCTAGCAATGTGAAAGGGATTTGAGCCAAACCAGTTAAGTCCAACTACAGACAGCTGTTTCGGGGTATTTGCCCCTCGTCAGTGCAGTGTAGAACTTAGTGGTTGGTTGGGTGAGAGGCAAGAGTGGCTTCGAGAGGGAAGATCTCTCCTTGAGGAGAGGAACCAATAAATTGGTCGGTGCGAGGGTTTACTTGCCATTCAGACCTCACTGACTGTTTTTCCCATAAGCCATTGCTTTATGCAAAACAGTCAGTGAGGTCTGAATGGCAAGTAAACCCTCACACCGACCAATTTATTGGTTCCTCTCCTCAAGGAGAGATCTTTTCTCTCATGATGGCAACAGACAGGATGGATAATATATATCCCCCATCCTATGTGTGAATTCCAAACTGCAGAGGCGTTTTCCTAAAGATGTGACGCCAAGATCTTGTCCACATGTAGTTTATACAATAATAGACTTTATTTATACAGCGCCGACATATTCCGAGGCCATTTACAATTTAGGGGGTATAAGTAAAAAAAAACAAAAAACCCCCCCCAAAAAAACAACATAATACAGAAAAAGCTACTTACAGATCAGACACAAGGGGCCACATGTATGAACCTGTTTAGGTCTAAAGCTCACTTTTTTGCCCATAGGTTACTATGGGCAAAAGAGTGTGTTTTAGACCTCAGCAGTTTCATACATGTGGCCCAAGGTGTGAGGGCTCTGCTCGCAAGAGCTTACAATCTATTAGGGTGTATGGGTGAGATGAAGGGTGAAAAGTGCTCAGTTTACAAAACTTTATTCAGAAGGGTTTCTTCAAGTGTTTTGTGTATGTACACACTGGCAGAGATTTATTAAAAGTTCAACCAAAGCCACTTTCAGCCAGTCGGACCTTTTACGTTTTTCTTTACCCCAGTGTTGTTGAATCTCGTATTAACTGTTTGAGGGTCATGGTTCTCTTCTCAAAGCTTATGCTCTTGTGTAGGGTTTCTGTTCAGTGGTTTGATCGAGCCGTTTCCTAATTTTATGATGACAGACATGGAGCACTAGGCTATGTTCTGTAATGTTACATGTTAAATTGACTCTTGGAGTTAGCGTTTTAGAGTAGAGAGAAATGGAGGACAAGCAGGAGATAAGAACTGCTCTAGCTCTGAAGGGAAGCAAAATCAGAAAAACATTGTATTTGGTGGTAATTTTTATTTATCCCTGCCTACATGTTTACAGATAATTTGTGGTGAGAGTATCCCTCTATTGGAATGATCATACAGCAGCACGGAAAATACTGCAAAAAAAAAACAAAAAAAAAAAAAATGCAGAGTCCACGTTTAACATCTGTACCTTTCCCGTGGAATTTAAAATATATAAAGCCGGTTATCCATATTCTAATGGGGCTGATCTGTGTTTTGGTTATTATGAGAAAGGAGCTTAGAAGCTCTAGTGCCCTCTGTTGGATGTAACAAATCCTCAATTTGCTTTTGGCCCATTGGATATTTGGAAAGCAAGAAGGGATATTTAGCCAAGCCAGCATCACTCGTCTGTATACAGCAGTTTTGGGGTTTTGCCCCTCGTCAGTGCAGAGCGACGCTGACTTGGCTGAGTGGGAGGCAATGAGTAGCTTGGAAAGGGAAGATCTCTCCTTAGGGAGAGCACCTACATAGGCGTGTGGAGATTCGAAAGTGCAAAAAGGCAATTTCGAATCTCCACACGCCTATGTAGGCGCTCTCCCTAAGGAGAGATCTTCCCTTTCTGTGTTTTGGTTGTAAGTCAAATAGATGCCGTGTCAATGAAGTGAAATGCCGCTACCCTTCTCCAGAACATGAATTTTAAATCTGGGTTGGGAAACCCTGGCTTGTCTGCACTGACGCACAAATTTCCCATTTCAAATATTTGACCATGGATTGCAATCGGACACCGATTCTGTGCACAATTCTAATTCTATGTCCAAGTGCATAGTGAACATACTCTTATAGTGTCTATATGTAATACCTGCGGCATCAGATGGAAAATAAGTACAAATCACTTTTTAACTATCATTTTAACTTTTGCCCAAAGGAAGATCCCTGTTTAGAAACATTGTGAATGAGCCAGAAATTCCCTTTCTAAAAGTTTATATTCAATTTCAGCAAAGTCCAGTTGTTTATAGAAAACTAAAATTGTATGTTTTAGACCTGTATCACACAAGTTTAATATAGGAGCAAACTACGCACTTGTTTCCCCAGACTGTGGTCATTGGAAAAGCTTCAAATGCTGGGCACTTCCCCTGTATGAGGCTTGTGTGACTTTGGCTTAAATTTAGTAAATTTGATGGACTCTTACTGACTATACATGCATGTTGTGAGAATCAATTGACTGGGTTGGTGTAACCATTTTCTCATTTTTTTTCTAGTTGGCACTGCTTTCTGAGCAGGTCCTCCAATCGGGTTCCTGGTTCCTTGCATCTTCCAGACGACACTTGCGATCTTGCAACAGACTCTCTCAAATGCAGTTTTCTGCTCCTTGTTCGGACCCTGCTGGTTCCAGCTAGAGTAAGTGGAGGAAAAAAACCTATAAATGGGCAAGATATTGGATGACAGTGGAAAAAGATAAATTTAAAGGAGTTTTGCTATCAACTAAAATGGTCTCCGAGGCCAGCTAATAGCTTGCTACAAGCCAACCTCCAAAAAACTGGGAGGTGGCCAGTTCTCCTGTTTTTTTTTCTATTTGAGTTCCTACGATAGCAAGTGTGCTTGGCTATATTTAGAATTCCCATAGATACCAGGGCTGTGGAGTCGTCAAGCCGAAGCCCCGACTCCGACTCCTCAATTTCCCAAACCTCCGACTCCTGACTCCCTCATACACGGCGCATGTTTAAGTAATAACTTTTACTGTAGTAAAATGGTAACATCAGGCTGTTTAAACACCTTTATGATACTATAATCAAGCTATTTAGGTTTGAACGACACTGACAAGCAAAAGGGTAACAATGTTTTTGATCTTTTGAACACTTGGGGAAAGGGGTGAAGAAAAAGGTATTTGATCCAAAGTCCTTTGCCCCAACATTGGAAATGGTAGAAGGGACGGGACAGTTTTGGTCGATGTGCTTGAATTTATTCAGGAGTTTTAAAAACCAAAGGGTGGATTTCCCAAATACAACAAAAGAATAAAAATTAAACTTTGATTTTTAGGAAAAACTGTAACAAGCAGATCAAATATTTGCAATCAATTTTGAAAAAAAGATTGGGAAAGATGACTTTATAAAATTACTTTGCCTCATGCACAAACTGTATGGGTGCTGAGCTAGGACCTAAAGCCACAAGTTCAAAAAATTGTTACCTTTTTTGCTGTCATGTAAATTATTTTTATTGGACATGATTTACACACAAAAATTTTAAATATGCAAAAAATTGCAGGGAAAATTTGTGGAGTCTCTGAATTTTTCTGGAAAAAGTTTTGCCTCCATCAGATCCTGATACATGATCACATCTGATCCATTATTTTCCAGGGTAGAGAACGGCTCCCCTACACTAACTTGGGTTGGGGACAAAGCGGTACCCCAGGGGAAATCTTAACAAGTCCCGGGTTTAAAGGAATTGCCCCACCCCAGCAGGTCTATGAATGGTTTTAAAAATCTTCTACTTCTTTGAAAAGGGGGGTGAAAAAATTTTTTGAAATCTTTTGCCGGGGAGCAGAATCTCTTTTTCCCTGGGCACGTTTGCCTTCCCCGTCATCATTACCCCCTTTTTATAGTTGAAAATATGGGGAGCAGTAAACACTGGCCGGACCCAATTCATCTTGCCTTTGCACTCATCGAACTAACTGGACCAACTTATTTTATGTTGGGAGTCGGAGTCGGTCCTTTTTATGACGACCCGCCCGCAAAATAGCCACTGACTCCGACCCCCCACAGCCCTGAATGATTTCAAATGGAAGAGGGGCGTGCAAAGCCCGTTTCCCCCCTTTTTTTTTTTTTGTTTTTTCGGGGTTTGGGGTTTTAATTTAAGCGGGCTTACCCGCCTTTGAATGGTTGATAGCATGGCTTCCACCCCTAGGACCTTACCAATGAACATAACTCAAGAAGTTCCAAGGGATTTTTTGGGGGTTGCATTTCCATTCTATCTGGAAAATTAAGGGTTTTTCACATGGTGTATTTGCAAGGGCTTTAATTATGCCCCGCATTATCCGGAAGTTGGGGGGGTTTGGGGGGCCGGGCGAAACCCCGTGGGGGGGAGTCCAGCCCCCCGGGCCCCATAGACATTCATTACTTGGGCCGATTTGCCGCTAGTTAATTGACATGTCCTTCTCTCTCCGCTTGCTGTTTCTGGGGGGGCAAAGCGGGGAGAGGAGACGTAATCCTTGGTTCTATAAATGAGAACGGGTTTTTATGTAATATTGATGGGACAATTTACGCAGTACCAGCGGGGATTACGGCTGAAAAATCCCAAATTAAGTTGTGTGAACATGGCCTAAGGGTGTGTTCACAGGATGATTTTCAACATGGCTTTCTAGGTGGAAACTCTTCCGCTTCAATAGAAAATCGTAGTTGTAGTGCAAACACTGCTGATTTTGAAATCCACAGCGCAGGGAAAAAAACTGAACGTGTCTTCAGGCAGATTCATTGCGGAATCTGGATTTAAATTTATCACTGAAGTACTTTTACGTTCGGTTGTAAAATTTTTTCATTGGCCGGGGGACATTTGAAATTGTTGACTGAAATTTGAGGCATCTTTGTGAATTAAACCTAGAAATTTTCTCCCTCTAATTTTGACATAAACACCCAATGGGCCTGTTGCTTTTCTGGCGGACACAGCTGCACATGCCCAGATGTCCGTCTTAAGGGCATGCAGTGTATTGACTGGGACACTGTAGTTAGTGTGGATGCGCTGCATTCTATTAATTGGTGAATATCTGGGTTGTCACCTGCAGGATCATTCGATGTCATTTATTTACTTTTTTTTTCAATACAATTGTTGCTGTCCATGGTTCTGCTTTCATTGCGATGGTCACCTCCGCTCTATGCAGACAATGATGCACAGTAATGCTTTATCATCTACTGTAGAAACTTCTTTTGTCCCTTGCGATTGCAGCTGATGTCAAGGGGTCTTGTTAATTTTAGCTTTTTTTTTTTGTGCTTGGTATGTGACGCATCGCTTGGGTTAGAATCTTTTTCCTCTACACATATTTGACATAAGGATGTCTGTAGTAAATGTAGAAAGGGATGTTTTACATACTAATCATAAAGCTAGACTTAAAGAAGTTATCTACTTCCTAATAAAACCTAACAGGCAGCTCCTGAGGCCCTATTAAACAATCTAACACACACACACTCACTACTCGCCTTCCTCCGGTTGCGTGTCTCTGGCCTAATGTTTGACGTTCCCCTTAAGAAGTATCAGAAGGCATCTTCCTCTGTTAGTTCACCGTTCAGAAGTGAACAGCTCTCTACAGTGATGGAAGCAGTGGCATGTGACCACTCTAGCCAATCAGCAACAGTGACGTCCACATTCAGGAAGGCGGGCATTGTAGGTTGTTTTTTTTTTTTTCACCCCCCTCCCCTCACACCTTTATTATTTTAATGGGACCCCAGGAGCTGCTTGCTAGACTTTGTTAGAATGACAAGGGGCAAAACAGGCAAGCCCCTTTGTACAGTTCGCACATTTCTACACTCATTACTGTGCAAAGGTGATGCATTTTGTTTTCCCACAATACTGCGACCAAACATTATGAATTCCTGCAAGAAACGCTGAGCCTCGCTTATTTATTCAAGAGAATAAAAACCTACTGCAAATAGGCAAGGCTCAATGGCTATTGCTGGAATTCATCGTTTTTGGTTGCATTATTGGGGCAAATCTTAATGCATTAAATGCCAAGTCTGTCGTTACTGTGCTTCTATTGTTTCTATGGTAGAATGCAGAGATAATGTTCAAATATTGCTGTAACTACTATAATGTAACTTACCTTCTTTTTAGTTTATAGAATCAATAAATTCTGAAGATGAAGGTGGACAGGACGAAGCTGAAGAAGACGCCAACAGAGGCGGTGAGTGTTATTGTGTCCTATTAACGTTGCAGTCGCAGTCAGAATGATAAATTGCCAAAGAGAGCCCTATGTGAACCCAACTTAAAGGGACTTGGATTACCCTTTCTGACAGCAGGGTGTGATGGAGGGAGAGATATATAGGGTTAATGATCGAGGAGAAGAGCTCATATAACCCTATATATCTCAGAAAGCTCAGCTTCTCTCACATGCTCTCAGGGCATAATAAACCACCGGAAAAATTCCCTTTAACCCCTTAACACTGGACATAAACTTACGTCCCAGTGTTGGTAAGGTGCTTTGTAGCGGGATTGTGCCATGACCCCGCTACACAGGTGGCAGGAGCCGGCTACTAATTGCAGCTGACACCCATTGGTAACAGCACGTAATGGAGCCGGCTCTATTCCGTGCTGTTTAACCCCTTGGACGCCGTGGTGATTATGGCTGCTTCGTCTAAATGAATGAGAAATAGTGCGGCACACAACTACTCCAGTCGGGGCCCTAATCGGTTTACATGGGGGCAGAGAATAATAAAACTGCCATCTTTGGACACCCTATTGCATTGTTTATACACTGCAATAGGCTGTATAAATGATTGCGCCCACTAAAGGTCAAGCACCTAAGGGGGACTTTAAAAAAAAATTCAGATCACGTAACACCCCCCCCCCCTCCTCCACCGTTGCCATTTTACAAATTGAAATAATAAAGTTTCATATAATTGGTATCTCCGCCCTCGAAAAATTCTGACCTATTAAAATATAACCTCATTTGTCCTGTACACTGAGCACCTTAGAAGAAAAAAAAATTCCAGGTCTCTTTAAAAACTGGAATATAAGTGATCACAAAGACAGACAGAACTATAATAAGCTTGCAGTATTGGTGCTATTCTGCCTCATGAACATTGCGCTGAACACTTGTTTGGAGCACCAATCTCTGAAACCCCTACCAATTACTAAAACTGCACAGCAATGAAATCCTTGAACAGAGCTGAACATGTTCACTGCTTCTCTATCTAAAACTTGTTGGAATGACAGAGCTAACCACGCGTTGTACTTGGTTTTCTTCATCAATCCCATTGGCTCTGAATGAAGCAGCAGTGCACATGGTTGGCCACTAGTTCAAAGACTTCCCTGCTATGTGAGCACACAGTGAGACCCCGTTTTAGCAGTTGATGGGGGTTCCAGCAGTTGGGACCCAGAAATCTGACATCTCCTGTCCTGTAGCTAGGTGAAAAATGTCTATTGTGGCACAACGCCCCCACTCCCCCCCCCCCCCCCCCCCAAAAAAAAAAAAAAAAAAAATTCAACAATTAGGTTTATTGAGAGAAATTTGAATGCATGGAGTGCAGAAAGAAAAATAGAATATACAGTATATATTGCAGTTACTTGAAATAGACATCATATAACAAATTGCTAACACATTGTCTGCGAAAGTACTACACAACCCCTTTAAGCTAAGTAATTCTTGCGGTGTGTATTAGTCCTGGTTTCTAAACTGTGGTCCCATATTTCTACTTTGCAGCCTGCTGACTGCAGGTCTCTGATTGACAAGCTAAAACTCTGTACTGATGAGCAACTTCTGCTGGAGCTACAGCAGATCAAAACATGGAATATTGGAAAGGTACGTAACCCGTCCTGTGTAATGCTAACGGTGTGAGTTTTGTTCGGAGTTTGGCACTTGCTACTTTTTGTTTTTTCTTTTCCCTTTTATACTTTCTCTTTTTTCCCTCACCTCTCTTGTGCAAAAGCAACATTGATTCTATAGTTGAACAAAACTGCAGACTTGTGAACATGGTCTGACATTTCGCTTCTGTTATTCCTTAGTGTGAGTTGTATCACTGGGTGGACCTCTTGGATCGCTTTGATGGCATCCTGGCTGACGCTGGGCAGACTGTGGAGAACATGTCCTGGATGCTTGTGTGTGATAGACCTGAGAAGGAGCAGCTGAAAGCACTTCTTCTGGCAGTGCTCAACTTTACTGCCTTGCTTATTGAATACAGCTTCTCACGGCATCTCTACAGCTCTATCGAGGTAATTACTGTACATACTTCACGCCTTTCCGACCACCCATAAGTCCCATCCATGGCCGTTTCTCTGCACGGACATCATGTCTGTGCAGAAATCACAGCTGCACAACAATTATGTAGTTACGTGAGTGGCCGGCTGTTGGCGATTGCTGACTTTTCACTGAGCAGGCAGGCGGTGGTTTATTACTGGCCCCACCTTCCTGATTGCTGTCTATACAGCACTCAGTGAGAGTTATATACACACATTAGTAGGAAGCCTCCTGGCTTCCCGCTCCCGGCGATTATTGTTGCAGACCCTACTGGGTTTTATCAGACCAAGATCAGCTCTGTAGTAAATATTGGGGCTGTTTTCTCTTGCTGTTTGAGTGTAACTGGGATTAATATACCAGCCCCAGTTACAGGGAAAATAAGATATTAGGCTGTCTACCCTAACACAGAAATGTTGGCTTTTCGGCAATTCGGTACGTTGTACTACATAGACGGCAATGAAAAACCTTTTATCCGTTGCATTAAAAGTCTCGCGGTTTGCCTTTTGGATTCCGTACATTCAATTGTAGCGGCCGAGGGCAGAAACTAAAACTGGCCACGTTTTTTTTCCGCAAATCATAAACAAAAAACACGGTCCTGCATAGCACAAAATGCTGTTGGCGTTTCGTTGTATTTTGTCCTATGCTGTGTGCCGGTAGTCTAAGGACTTGTTCACATGGAGTTTACACTCCGTGTTACAAGCGCTTTTAGGATCTAAACAATTAGCAGTGAGATTATCACTGCTGTCTATGCCGAACACTGAGCGGCGTTCACTTGAGGGATCACCGCTGCGTGTTTCAAAAGCGCAGCTCAGCTCCGTCTTGAAAAGAATTGACATGCAAGACGGAGGCGAGCTGCGCTTTTGAAACACGCAGCGTCGATCTCTTATGTGAACGCCGCTGTGTGTTCAGCATAGACAGCAGTGAGAACAGCCAAGTGTGAGAAATCATTCTAGCCCTCAAACCCGCATGTGCTAAGGAGATGGAAAATGAACCTGATCAGGAATGGGGGAAACAGTCTGGTCAGGAGCTGGTTAAAGAGGAACAGAACAATGGGGTTGGGTTGCTTCTAGAACCAATACTACCGTGGTACCAAAGTATTGTCTGTAGGAAAAACTAACTGTATAGGGGTGAATTTGACACATTTAGTGGCTGTTTCAGATGGTGGCCATCAAAATTGTGGGTTCTCTTCTGTAATATGGGGTTTTTCCAATATCGGCCATTGTTGGCTGCAGTAGCTATGCCCTAGACTAGTCTTACCACTTGAGCCCATCACCTTTTGAGTACAGGGACTTCTGCTCTGCCTGATGAGGTGATTGCTGGCCACTACATCCAGGCATAGAGTGTAGCCAAAGAGGGACATGTGCAGCTCTCTGTAGGAGCTGTTCCACCGTACATATTGATGACATATCACTAGGATATGTTATCACTGTTTTGATAGGTGCAGATTCCAGAGGTGGGACCTACACCTTTCTCGAAAACAAGACCTGTTTTGAATGGAGAGGTGATCTGAACTCTGATTGTTAGTGGCAGTCCTGACCATTTCTACTTTCCAAACTAAGAGGTTCTGGGGCCCGTTCTTGAGAAGTGCACCTTTCGCACATTGATGGCATATCCTAATGATAGGTCATCAATGTTTATAATGGCAGCACCTCTTTAAGAAAATAGGCAAACATTCTTGCATGTCTTTTTCCATAACTCGTTGATTAGACTGGAGAGTGCTGCCTCCATTTTCCTAGTCTCCCTTTTTCTCTGACCTTCACCTGGATGTGGCTAGCAGTGGCCACATCGAGTGAAAAGGAGATGGTGGGAACGGGGGGGTGGGCGTCAGTTTCAGATGCAGATTTGCACATTCTCAATGGGCATCTGCCCTTATTGGAGCTTCCTGTTCCAGTCACTGAACATTGGACTTTTAGTTGTTTTTTGTACACGTTTGTAACGTTTCTCCCTACCTGGAGCAAAAACTAATGTTTCATTACTTGTTTTTAGCACCTAACAACGCTGCTCGCCTCTTCTGACATGCAAGTTGTGCTGGCGGTGCTAAACCTTCTCTATGTCTTCAGCAAGAGATCCAATTACATTACCCGCTTGGCCTCTGATAAAAGAACACCCCTATTGTCGCGGCTACAGCATCTTGCAGAAGTAAGCGTACAATACACAGTATATAATTCTATGAGTTGTAGCTATAACATTGCATGCTAGCTCTGGCTTTCTTACTTTCAGAGTTGGGGAGGAAAAGAAAATGGCTTTGGTCTTGCGGAGTGTTGCAAAGACATGCAGATGTCGGTAAGTTTTGTCATGTGGGTTGGTTTAACAGTTTTGTACTTTTTGGTGCACTTCATATATTTGGTAACGGCATTACCATAATTGCGACATGCATGTCGGGTGTATTGCAGTGCAATTATGCACCTACAAATGCCCCGCAATTACGCCGTCTGAACATACCTTTACAATGCACCACATTTATAATAGTGTTGATAAATCTGGAGCATCTGGAACAGTCTAGTCTAATTTACACCTGTTATAAGTCGGCTTACATTATACCATTAAATGTGCCAAATGTTGGCACATGTTTTTATTGTACAATGTCACAAAGCGACGCGCTTTTTTGTCGAAAGAGATGCAGAAGTGTCTAGAAACTGTCTAAAGTGCTCAATAAATGTGATGTAACGCATGTATTTTTGGCAAAAATTTTGCCAGAATTCTGTCACAACTTCCTTGATAAATGTGCCCCATAGTGTATTCTAATCAAGGTTTCTTGTCAAGTGGTAGGGCACATATGTCAAACTGGACACCCGCAGGCTAAATCCGGCCCGCCACATTATATTTGTCACAAAAGTATAGACCTAGTGAGCAGGGATGGACAAGGTACTGAATCAGAAGGACCGGCTCTCCACTTTACCTGGAGGATGCACTCGGCAGAACTGGTGGTGCCAGGGCAGGGGGCAGGCACCATCCTGGATTTGAAGCTCTGGCTTACACCTCCACTCTGCTCTTTTTAACAACAGGCAATGACACCACTCTGACAGTGCTAGCCACCCTCCAACAGCCCATTGAGTGCAACTATAATGCTAATGTGGCCCTTGGTGAAATTAAATTTGACATTCCTGTGCTAGGGTATTGGGTTTGAGGAGTCTACTTGATTTTCTTATTGCTAAACTACTAAGAACTCGTAACCAAATTTGACAGAAAACTACTGACAACTATTGGCACCAGTAGCAATGCTTTTGGAACTTTTGCTTCCTGGCCCCAGGACTTTGACCAGTCCTGAAAGAGTTCTAACATGCAATTATAACAGAATGTGTGTGTTGTTTTTGCCCCCCCCTGTAGAAATACCCACCAAGCGCCACGACTCTTCATTTTGAATTTTATGCAGAACCTGGATCTGAAGTAAAAGAAAAAAGGGTGAGTCGAATGGAGTTGCACATTCCAAATTTCAATTGGGTGCAGTTGTCAACGACTTTAAAATTTGACTTGAGGATTGTGTGTCCCCCTTTCTGAAGCTAATGAACTAAATGTATTTTTGATCTTTCTAGGCGTCCAGTAATACACTACATTACATTCACATAGAAGAGCTAGATAAGGTAATTTATTGCGGTAACATCCAATTTTGTTTTAGCCCGGTACATGTGTAAGATTCCGAATGTAGTTATTATTTTGTTCTGTTTCCCAGATTTCTGAAAGTCCCTCTGAGATTATGGAGTCTCTAACTAAATTGCACAGCATTCCCAAGGATAAGCAGGTATAGAATAGTGTCATATTTTGTATGGCTGTATGGAAGAATAAACGGACTAACCTATGTGTCCTCACTAAGAATTGTGAAATCTGAAGTAATTGTACTTGAAAAGTCTCTAGTTAGGAGGGAGCCTGAGATGCTGCTGTTTCAGACATTTATGGCATATGTGTATGATAGGTGCAGCTCCCACCTCCATCCACCCCTGTCTTGAGAATGGACCCATGAAAGTCTCCAAGCAGAATATATTCTTGTTTGCTACTCTCCATTCTGTTCTATGGGTATTTTGAGTTCAACTGAACAGAAACAGGGGTCTTTTCTCAAGATAGGTGGGACCAGCACCTATCAGATATTTATGGTATTTCCTATCGATATCCCATAAATATCTGTGATGGTAACACCCCTTTAACTTTAAGGCTATGTTCACACGGCTTATTCTGGGACGTATTTCAGCCCGTAATTCGCGCCGTACTGCGTGAATTACGGGCTGAAATGCATCCCAGTCATTACAGTAATCCACAGTTGTCATAGAGAACTATGGATTACGTCTCCTCTCCCCGCTCGCACAATACGGCGCGGGGGGAGATAAGTGACATGTAATGAATGTCTATGGGGCTGGCGAGCTGCCGGCTCCCCCTCCCCGCCCCCGTACACACGGTGCAATTGCAGGGCAAAATACGTTCCCCGCAATTAAGCCTAACTGTCAAAGTGCCGTGTCTCTGTTTTTTTTGTTTTTTGTTTTTTTTCATTCAATTAGCATGGTCCTAGTTTACTTGGCCTATTGATCGTCCTCCATAGAAAGCAGATCAGCGACAGTGACACTGTTTTCTCCCTTAGTCCCACTGTTACGTTCTAGCAATTAGAGGTTGTCAGACAAATAACTGTTCATCTCAGTTTTGTGAGGATGCATAGATTATGCACCAGTGTTTATGATTTTATTACTTGTTGTATTGACTCCTTTTTTTTATCCTTTAGATGCTTTTATTTACCCACATACGGCTGGCTCATGGCTTTTCTAATCACAAAAAGAGACTACAGGCAGTGCAGGCCAGACTACATGCCATTTCTATTTTAGGTATGTTTTGTCGTCTTTTGATTTTCTCTTCTAAGGTTTAAGGTGTAACGTAACTTCTGTCGTACAACCTTTGTTACAGACTGATTTTGGTTATGTTGTGTAAACAAAGTATAGCTAGCTCTTGGCTCATTTCAAGGTGTTTAGATCACCAGTTTCCTGGCTCTCACCCTTACAGGCCTTTTGTTACACTCTTGTGGCTTATTTTATAAGCTAGTTTACATCTGTGCATTTCTCAGTATAAAATTCTCTAGGTTTGCACAATGAGACATAATATGGAATTGTACTGCTCCTGGCATGTTATAAAAGGGGCATGATAAAGAGGACCTGTCGCCTCCAGAGAAACCTCATGAAGTAACAGAAGACTAAAATACAAACACTTTCTCAAATATGCTTCATTAGGAAAATCAAAGCATTTCACCTTTAATTCAGTTTAAAAAGAAAAAAAAAGCGCTGGCCCTTTAAGACAGGACTGAAGTCGGAACAAGTCGGCACCTGACCACATGATGGATCACTATGTTGACAGTTGTGTGAAAGTAACTGTTTCTGAGCTGGAAGAGTCCATTGTGCAGGGAGAGCCTTTAAGTCTATATCATCTATACACTAGCAGCAGTGTAATATATATGCCTGTGTTCTGTGGAGGAGGGGGTTGAAGCAACAGGTCAACATTGTCACACTATGATCTCAGTGTGCTGTGTCTGCTGCAGTGTATGTAGTGAGAGACTCAGATGACCCTGTACAAGCAGCTATGCCCTTAGCTCCCCCTGCACAGTTGGTATCTCCCACAGAAGTGTTCCTTCTGGATAAGGATCTCCTGAGTTATGAAGTGAAAGTAAAATCTGTCGCCCTGTAATACTGAGGTAAAACCTCTGGATTGCTAATAACATGTATTTGAGAAAAGTCTTATAACTTCATCTACTATAAATTTTTGTGTGGAGGTGATAGGTACTCTTTAAGGCTCATGCATATGGACTTTCATTTTCATACAAGTCATTGGTTAGGGTCTAACCTCTGGGTTCCCTCTTAAAATGGGAGAGTTTGCAGCATATTGGCAGCTACTCTTCCATAGAAATCACAGTGACTGTATGCAGCAAGTGGCTAAGTCAGCACACTCCATTGCTCCTGATGGGAACTTGTACTTATCCCTCCCATTGATCCTGTTTAATGGGAAGGGCAGCTTATGAAGGTGGCTTCTTTGGGCAACTCTTCATTAATTTAATAACTTTTTAATTTAAAAAATAAAAATAAAAAATCTCTCCTGCCAACTGTGTTGATCTAGATGTCCTCTTGCTCTTTTGTATTTGTAGTTTATTCTAATGCCTTGCAAGAGTCTGCAAACAGCATTCTTTACAATGGTTTAATAGAGGAATTAGTGGATGTTCTCCAAATTACAGACAAGCAGCTCATGGTAAGGCTGATAATACCAATGAAATCCTGTGTTTGTGAGTCAATTAAATTATGTACCGTGTAATCATTGCGCATTTTTTATATATAACTTTTTTTTTTCAATAGGACATTAAAGCAGCGTCTCTGAGAACCTTGACCTCTATTGTTCACTTGGAAAGAACGCCCAAGTTAAGCAGCATCATTGACTGCACCGGTACTGCTTCCTACCATGGCTTTTTACCTGTTCTTGTCCGAAACTGTATTCAGGCTATGATTGGTGAGTGTCTAATGTTCTCCTCCAATCTTTTCTTAAAGGTTTTTTTTTTTTTTTTTAATCAGGCAATCCCTTTAATGAGACAGTGGTCTTCCGAGTACCCCCAGAAAGCAGCTGTCTCAAACATCCCCCACATCCCTTGCAGCAGCCACTACAGGGGAAATGTGGTATTACATATGGCCATTCAAATAAATCTTTAACTCCTTAACGACCGCCCACCGTCTTTTAATGGCGGGCATTTCTGGTCGTTCGTCTGAAGCGACGTCTTTTGACGTCGCTGCAGACATTGGAGTTTGCGGCTCCAGGCGCTGCAGCAGCGCTGAGAATAGTGCTGTACTACACAGCTCTGATCCCAGCGCAGCTCCTGCAAGCGCTGGGGAGTGGGGGGACCTTGCTCCCCCCCGGTGTTTTAAAAAACCTTTTTGTTGCCACGTTGGTACCCCCGCGAAAATCAAAGGGTTTTTTTGGGTTTCACCCCGGGTTTTAAAGGGGAAAAAAAACCCTGGTGGCCTGACAAGCCGGGGGGAAAAGGGCTGACAGTCAGCCCTGGGGACCTGGAACCCAATCAGGGCCAAAATTTTTGAAAAATGTTTCAAATGTTAATTTTTAAAAAGTCCTGCATCAGTTTTAAAATGGCAATTTGCATATACTCCAGAATGTTTTATAAAGAGTGATCACTTAACAGAATTAATTGAAAATAATAGTTCCTAAAAAATGAATTTTTCCCCCAAAACACATTTCAACTTCATTGCAGGCCTGCCTTAAAGGGGCCCCGCTAACATCGTTTAGTGATTGTCCATTAACACAGGTTGGGGTTATGAGGACGGGGCGGGAATAAACTGTCATGATTAAGTAAGAACACACCACGGACACTTTAAAAGGAGGCTGGTGCTCGGCTCTTTTGTTTCTCTTCTGTTAACCATGGTATCTCAAAGAAAATGTGCAGTCCTATTTTCACTCACAAAAGGCCCAACCGGGGAAAAGATCGCGCTAGAAAGATTGCACCCATCAACAATCTATCGCATCATCAAGGAATTTAAAGGGGAGAGGGTTTCCCTTTTTTGCCAAAAAGGCTCCAGGGCCCCAAAAAGACCAGCAAGCGCCAGGACCGCTCTTTTAAAAAAGTTTTGCTTAAAATGGGCTACCGCAGTGAGACTTGCTCAGGAATGGCAGCGGCGGGTTTAGGCATCTGCACGCACTGTGAGGGGGAATCATGGGGAAGCCTGGGGTCAAGGAGGGCGCAAAGAAGCCCCTTCTTCCCAAAAAAACATCAGGGGCAATGAATTCTGCCAAAGGTACAGGGGGGACGTGAGGACTGGGGGTAAATATTTTTTTTTAATGAACCCCTTTCCCCAAAAGTTTGGGGAAAACTGGAAAACAGGTTGTTCGAAAAAAGACAAGGGGGAGCGATCCACCATCTTGTCTCACCAACTGAAAGCATCCAAAACCATTCATGTGTGGGGTGCTTCTTTTTTCCCAAGGAATCGGGTCCTAACATCTTTTTTTTTTTTTTTTTTTTTTTTTAAAAACCCAAAATTTTTTTTTGAATTTTTTCCAAAATTTTTTTAAAAAATTAAAACAAAATTTTTGAATGTAATAGTGGTCATTCACGTATGTTGCATAATCCCCCGGGCTCCGGCCGTGCCGGAAAATGTAGATGATAATACAAAAGGGGAAAAAATCAAATTTACAAGGGTTTAAAGGAAAATTAAATTTTAACAAAAAAATCCAAAAACTTACAATTGGGGGAAAACTGGGGGGTCCCAAACCCTTTGGGGGGCACACACGCGCCCCGTATTTGGGCTTTTTTTTAATTGGAAAAAACCCCCATCCCCCAGGGCCCAAAGGTTTCCTCCAAAAATACCTTTTAAGTCTCCCTCTTGTGCCCCCCCGGGGGTTTTCCCGCCCCTACAGTACCCAATTCGGTTTTTATTTTGGGAAACCTCCCGGCCAAAAAAAGGGTGTTTTAATTTTCCCTTTTTTCCGGAATAATGCGGGCCCCAATAAAGGGGGGGTTTTTTCCAAGGGGGAACGGGGGGGCCTGGGGGGGAAAAACCCCCGGGGGGGTTTTTTCGATCTCCTTCCCTCTCTGTCCCCCCAGTCTTTTTTTTTCCGTTTTAAGATAATTCCCTTTCCGCGCCAATGGCCCCCGGGTGGGGGGGGGAGGGGGTGGGCGGACCCGCCAAACCCGTAAAAGAGTTTCGTTTTTTTCCGGGCCGCCAAATAAGCCCTATTTTTTTAATTCCCGGAAAAACCCGGGGGGGGGGATGGGGGCCCCCCCACTCCCCCCCCCCCGGAACCCCCTCACCCCACGCTTCCGGAAAGGCCCGGGGCCCCGTTGGGGGGAAATCAGGAAGGGTTCCCTTTTAATTTCTTTTTTTTTAGGTTGCCCCCGAAGTGGAAAATTTTAATATAATGAAGGGAAATGTCCCCATTAGGATTTTGTATGCCCGCATTCCCACAGACCGTGGGCCCAAGGTCCCCTTTTAAAGTTGCCGGGATTTAGGGGGTGCCCGCAAATTTTTCGGGGAAAATTTTTGGGGAAGGGGGGGAAAATTGAAAGCATTTAAAGGCGTTAGTTAAAATTTTCTTGAAGTAAAATTTCACCCCAGGGCCCCGCAGATGGGTGTGTTTCTTACGTCACAACACCCCCTTTGGGTTTAATTGGGCATTTCCCAATTTGGCGGCTCCAATTTGTTGGAAATTGCTGGGGAATAAAACCCCCTTTTTCCCGGGACCAAAACCCCCTTTATGGCAGAATTTGAGCCCCCATTTGACAATATTTTCCCCCGTGGGGTGGTGACCCCAAAAATGTCAAAAAACGTTAGGGGAAGGTCTCCTTGGGGACATCTTTTAGTCTCCCATTACAGGAGGGGAACATCTTTTCCTTTTTGGAAAAGCACCCGTTAAGGTTTTGTAGTGTTTTGTTTTGCCCCTTTTTGCCCATACTCAGCCCTCTGCATATCACAAGGCATTATGGGAAAGGGCTGGAAAAACCCCAATGCCGCCCTCTTTAGGTTGTAACAAATCCTCAAATTTTCTTCTATTCACTGAAAATTTTTTGAGAAGCAAAAAGGGGAAAAATTGTCAAGCCAATATTGTCATCTTCCCTACGCTTTTTTGGGGTTTTTTCCCCTCATCAGTGAGAGCCCGAAACGATATTTTTTTTTTTGGCTTGGGTGGGGGGGGAGGCAATGAGGGGGTAAGAGGAGGGGGAAAATCTCTCCTTTTGGAGGCCCAAACCCGTTAAGGGGGGTAGTGTTTTTTTTTGCCCCTTTTTTTTCCAATAGAAGAGCGATAGGCCAAACCAAAATTTGTGATTTGGGGAAGGGGGAACCTCTCTTTTGCTCTCCGAGGGCTTTAGCCAAATTCCCAAAAAACTTTAATTGCTTTTGCTGTCCCGTGTTGGAAAAAAACCCGCCTCCCTCCACTTCCCTAAACATTTTCCCGGGTTGCTCTGACCCAGCGGAAAATCCCGGGGTTTGGGCCCAAAAGGGGCATGTCCCCTTTGGAAAAGAGCGAAGGAAAGGCCCCAAACGTTTTTCCCCAGCTCTTCCATGCCCTTTTTGTTTCTTTGGAACAGGGGGGAACCCAATTTTAAAACAGAGGGGGGCAACTTAGGGTATTTAGTATGGAACAAAGGGGTGTGGGTGCCAAGGGCGCATTAACTCTTTCTAATTCCCCAAATTTGAGAAGCCGGGGGGGCCGGACCCCCAAAAACCCCGTCTAGATATGAAAGGGTCAAACAAGCCCAGGTTTTTAACCCCCAACATCGGGAGATTTGAACCCCCCTGCCCTAACTGGGAGGATTTTTTTGTAGCGCAATAGGGTTTTTTTCCCTGCCCATATAAATCTGGGGAAGATGAGTTAATGTTGGGTTTATGTCCCCGTATGTTTTTTAGGGAGGAATGGGAAAGGGGGTTTTAGGGGGTATAGCAGCTGTGGGGGAAACCCCCATTTTTTAAAGGCGTGACATCTAAACCCGGGGAGTGACAGTTTGGCCTGAGGTCAAACGTTCAGGTCCTGGGGATTTTTTTTAAGAGGGGGAATATTTAAATTATTCATTTGAATTTTGGAGTCCCCACCCCCCCCTTTTATAACCCAAAAAGGTGGTGTTCTTGGGGCCCCCGGGGAAGGGCTGATCCCCGTTCGCCCCCCTGGGACCCCCGTGATTAAAGGGGTTCGGGCCAAAATTTTTAAAAAATTTAACTTTGGACACGTTTACTTTTTACCCCCGTAGCATGCCGAAATTTCGCGCAATTTCCCGGGACTGGTGTAGCTTTGGGGCAGGGGGGCAGACATGAATATAAGAGATGTCTGCAAAAAAGCGGGGCCTTTTCCCCCTTTTTTCTCCTACTGGATCCCCGAGAAGAGGTCAGAATCCCAAGTACCCGTGCCAAAAGGGGTTTTAAGGCCAAATTAAAAAGTAAGGAAGGAAAAACGGACTCCCTGTCTTGGGGCCCTTTTGGAGGGGGGTTTTTGGGGGAAAAAAACCCCGGGGGATGAAATTTGGGGCCCTTGGGGGCGTCTAAATGGCCGAGAGGACAGACCTAAAGTCCTGTTATTCCCCCAAATTTGGGGGGGATTCCAAGGGACCAAACCAAAACCAGTCCCAAACGCACATTATTGAAGGCCCTTTTCTGCATTAAAAGGCCAACCCGGGAAAAGGCCCTCCCCCGGGAAAAGGTTTGTGTCGGAAATCTTTCCCAAACGGGAAGACTTTCCTGTTTTTTCCCACCGCCGCCTCTTCCCTTGTTTAAACCCCTTTTGGGAGGGTCCCCAAACAAGTTGGCATAAAAACGCGGAGCGATCAGCCCCAAAATCTTTGAAGGGTCTTCTGGTCAATGTATGAGGGATATGGGTCTATATAAAACAGGGGAAAAAGCGGGTCTTTTCCCCTTTTTTCGGGATAATTTTAATTTTATGCCCTTTTTTTTATTTTCTGGGCCCAACAGGACATTTTGCCCGTATGAGTTATATTTTGTTTGGTTTAGGATGGGGGTGATTGATCACCAGAATCTTTTTATACCTCCCCCCAGAACCCATTTAGGTCAACCCGGGGGCCTTTTCCTGCCTTCAAGTGGCGAATAAACCCATCTTGACCCCCTCCTCATTTTTGTTGGGATTCAGTTCCCCCCCTTGGAGATCGGGCAAGTGCGGGCACTTGGACTTTGGAGAGGCAATCCCCCGTCCATTTCCTCTTCCCTTTTTAAATTGGGCCCCTGAGAATTTTAAAAGGGCAATTAAAAATTTTTTCTGAGCGGGCATTAATCCTTGCCCCGGGTCAGGGGTAATTGGTGCCCCTTTGGTTTTGCGGGGGACTTGAAAGGTGCGGGTTTTTTAGGCCCCTTTCAGAAGGGCCGGGGAAAGAAGTTTTCCCGGGGTTTTTTTCCGTACCCCGGAAAAAGGGGTGGAGTGTAAGTGTGAAACCCATGTAGTTCCTCTTACGATCCGCCCCAAAGGGCAAACTCCCCGTTGGCCTGTTTTTCCCCTTCCCCCTTTGGGGTTTTTTCCCGAGCCCATCCCCAAGGAAGGTTTATAGGTCCCCCTAACCCCCCTTTTTGAGGCGGTCAAATAGCCTCCTTCAGCTTGCGTTTATAAAGGGGGGGTATTGGCTAAGACCCTGCCTCTAAACAACCCCCTTTTTTCAGGGCGCCCAATAGTGAAGGGGTCTTCCCCCGGGGGGATCTGGTTGTTCAAAACATAGGGCCCTCCCCCCAACCCCCGGGCCATTCAGCAAAAAATATCCGTTTTTTTTCAAGATAAGAAGGAAAATTCCAAAAAAAGTCTGCCAAACCTTTTTGAAAAAATTCCATCAAATCCACAGAGATTGGGGGGTGACAAAAATTACCATGGTTCAAAAATTTTGGCCCCTTTAAAATTAGTTTGGGGGTGTCAGATCCCAAAAATGGTCCCAAAATAGACCCCGACTGGGGAAAACCCCGGGGGTAAAAAGGGTGTAAAACCCCCTCATCAGGAAAAAAAATTTTTGAACCCTCCCAAACAGTGTGGAAAAATTTGTGGCAAAACCCAAAGAGGCGGCGTAAAAAATCCCTTTTTTAGACTTGGAAATGAACCCTTTTTTTGCCCTGCCTTTTGGGGTGTTGGCCCCCCCCTCCCTTTAAAACCCCAACCAGGGGCAAAAAACCGATTTTTTTGTTTTTCCCCCCATAAAATTTTGGGTTTTATTTTGGAAAACGGGACAAATTTTCCCCTTTTCCCCCTAAAATCCCTGGGAAAAAATTTTTTCCCGGTTCCCAAAATTGGGTTTAAAAGTTAAATTAAAAAATTGGGGAAGGTCAATTCTAAAAACCCCCTTGAAATTTTAAGTTTTCGAGAAATCTTCCTTTTTAGTTTTCGTGTTTTTGGGAAGACCCCGGGTCAAAAAAGGGAAATTTTTTATGGATGGGCGTGACCAAAACCCCTGCCTTGCCCCAAGAACCGGGGGGCCAAAAAACCCGGGGCCCACCCACCAACTTTTTTCCAAAACCCGCTTTAAATGAAATTTTAGCCCTGCCCAAATGGATTCCCGTTAAGGGAGAAACCACCCCTTTCCGGGGGAAAAGGGGCCTCCCCTTTTGATGGGAAATTTTTAAAACCTTTATCCGTTTTTTCGGGGAACCCGGGGCCCCTTTATGTTCCAAAAAGATGACCGCAAATAAAGGGAATCTCTATGGGGGGAGGCTGGGGGTTTTGGGACCTTAAAATGTCAGGTTTAACTCAAAAATTTTTTCCCCCATCAATTGGGGCCCCTCCAAAATTAAAAGGGTTTTGGGAAAATGGACGCAGTAGGGGCATTGAAAAAATTTAACAAAACTAGTAAATGGCATAACAGGGATGCAAACATTTGCCAACCCGGAGAAATGTAAAATGACCCCTGAAGGAGGGCTGTTACAAAGCACCCCCTTCAAAGGTTTTGGAAAGGACCCCCTTTTTTCCTTCAGCATGAAACAAACCCCTTTTTAAGTGAGAACAGTTTCCCCCCCCTCCCCCACCGGGAAAACCTTTAAGCTTTCAGGTTTTTTTAGATTTGGGCCATGAACAATTATAAAGGAAGGTTTCATCTCAAAAAAAGTCGAAAAAGACCCCCGTTTATTTCTCCCGTCCCCTTTAGCTAAGAAAAAAAAAAGGAAAAAACTCTTGGGGGCAGTCCGTACAGGGCAAACCCTCCCCATCCCCAAAACCTGATCCCCCCTTTTTTTACAATCCCAAATTCCCCCCTTTATTTTTTTCCAAAAAATTCCTTTTTTTTAACCCCCCCCCCCCCCCCCCCCCGTTCGGGTTTGGGGTTTTTTTTTTTAGGGTGTGGGCGGTTTTTTTATTTTTGGAGATCGCGGCGGGAGGTTCCCCCCCCCCGAGCTCTCTCTCCGTCCTCTCTTTAAGGTCTCTTTTTGGGGAGTCGTGAGTTGGGCTACCGGGGTCGGGGGTTTTGGGGGGGAAACTGGGTGTTTTGGGGGGGGGGAAAGGGGGGGCCCCTCTGAAGCCCGGTTCAAAAAGGTCCGCAAAATTTTTCCTTTCCCCTTTCCTTGGTTTCCCTGTTGGGGGTTTAAAAGGAATTGGGGGGCGGGCCCCTCAGGGTCCAAAGCAAATTTTGGGGGGGGCCCCGGGGGGAAAAGAAAACGAATCTTCTGATGGAATAGGCCTTTTGCAAAATTTTTTAAAAGGGGCGCCCCTTTGGGAGACCTCCCGCAGAAAAAAATCTTTAAATAGCGCCCCTTTATTTCCCCTGGAGTAGTAGTGGCTTGTTTTGGGCCCGCGATACGCCCCCAAGGGTTTTGGCCCTTTTCATTAAAGTCCCCCGGGAATTCTTATCACATTTCGGGCTCTTCTGTCGTTGCTGAGATTTAGATGCTGGGGGTGTTCTTCCCTTTTGGGCCAAATCCCTGTATTCCCCTCGGGTACGACAGCCGGGGGTTGAAAGCCCAGGACGCAGGCAGCCCCTTCCTGGCAGAGGGGTTTTTAGATCGCGCTGTTTGAACATTCAGGGAGACCCCCTACCCCAGGTTTTCTCCGCCTGGAGCGGGTTTTTTTTGGTCTTCGATGGTTTTTTGTTGCCCCCAGTTGTGCCTTGGCCCCAGAGTTTTAAGGAAAGGGCGTTCAGAGTTCTGTTTTTCAGTCTCCGGGCAATTTTCTCTGTTCTCTAATTCTTCGCGTCTGGCAGAGTGGGGCCCTTTAACATCCCGCTGTAGCTTGAGCAAGAGGCCCCGGACGGTGGGGGTTCAAGAGCCCCTTGCAGGGGCGGTGCTTTTTGCTTGCTTTCTTCTGTAGGGCCCGGAGCTTTAATCAACGGCCGTTTCAAAAACCCGGGTTCTCGAATATTGGGGCCCCTCTGGGCAGGAATCAGGGGGGGATTCTTCATCTTTTTACTTCCCCCTTGCCCGCTGTGGCACTTTCCTGTGTCATCTGTCCCCCGGGCCCGGAAAGTGGGGTGGAGGCCCCTTTTAGGTATAGGGCCGTGGGATCTCGTGGTGAACCGGTTTTTTTGGGCACTAGTGGAAAGGGATTTTTTCCCTTAGGGGTATAACGGACAGGACGTGGGGGGGTTTGTAGCCCCTCTGGCCCCCAGGTGTCCACTCCCCCGGGGTAACAGGAGAAGGGGGGGGGTCGCCCCCGTCCGCGTCCCCTTGTTTTTTTGTGGCAGGGCCGCCCCGAGGGGGGCCCTCCTTCTGGAGGCAGGCTGTTTGTTTTTGGGTAAAAAATGTGCCCCGGCACCCCGGGGGGGAATTTCCCTCACGGGGGCCCGCCGGCCCCTAATCCCGAGGGCCCCCCCCCTGGGAGTTTATCAAATTCTCTGGGGGTTTTTTGGGGCAGGGAGAATCCTTTCCCCCCGTTCCAAGGGGGGACGGGCTTCCGGCCCGCCCGCGGGTGCGCGCAGTTCTTTGGTGCCCCCCTTTAGCAAGCAAAACAGGCCCCCGGGCCGCACGGTCCCGCGGCGGGTGAGTCGGAGCGGGAAGGCGGAGTCCGCGGTGGCGAGCGGGGGCCCCTTTCCGGGGGAGTGTGCCCCCGGTGTTCGGGGGGGCTGTTTTCCCCCTATGGTCCCGGGGCCCGGGGGTGCCCCCTGTTTGAACAGCTAGTGTTGCTCTAAAACCGGGGGGGGGGGGAGCCGATCCTCACCGCGTCTTTTAAAGCGCCGGGAAAAAGGGAAATCTCTCTCTAAAAATCCCTTTCCTTTAAAAACCCCCAAACCATGAATAAAGAATGGTACCTGAAAAGTCCCCCCAAAAGCAACTTCTCCCCCAACCCCTCCCCCAGATTTGGGGGATCAACAAATGCCTTTTCCCGAAAGGGAGCACCTTTCCATAAAGGGAAAGGTGATAACTAAATGGCCCCCCTTCCCCCCCCCGGAACAAAAATATAGAGATTTTTTTTGGGCCCCTGGCCGGAAACTCCCCAGATCTTTTCCCAAAATTAAACCTTTTGGTCAATCAAGAGACGGGTGGACAAACAAAAACCAACAAATTGTGACAAAATGCAAGAATGGACAATTATTATCACTTGAAAATGGCTCTGTGAGAGAGCCGAAACGTCGTGTCTCTACTATGTGGGAATAAATTCACTTTCATCACTTTAAAATTTGCTACCGTGAGTGCCGCAATTTTTTCTCTACTTATTTTTCTCTACTTATTACTTTGAATAGGTAGAAACATGAGAATAACTGCCAGGTGGGCGGGGCTAGCCTTTGGTGGGTGGAGTTAACACCTGCTCATGAATAGGATTTAAGGGGAAAATGCTCTAAAACTGCAACATCTTACAGAATAAGGGGCACAGTGCTGGAAACAGCAGGTCTGACTCTAGCTTGTGCTGCCCTCAGCAAGTAGGGCATAATCTATGTGACAGGTTCCCTTTAAAGGTTATTTTCTGTTGCTCATAAAGTGGGGAGTTAGGAGGAAGAAAGTGTTTGAGCTGGAGAACCCAGTCTATAAATGTATGCCCCGCAAATGAGGTAATTCATAGCGCTCGTTGAGGACTATGATTACCTGCCATTTTCCCCGCCGTAAAGTACGCGCCGGCGGGGAAGAGTTGACATGTCATACGTGCTGGGGAAAGGGAATGTCAGTAGGAGCACTTCAGAAATATGCGCTGGCCAGCGAGTACCTCTGAAGCAACAGGCATATTGCAGGCTTATAGTGGTGCGCGCTAAAATAAGTCTGTAATATGCTATGTGAACATGCCCTTATACTCAACAGGTTAACGTACCTTTTGCAGATGTTTTGGTTGTTGAAAGTCATACTGACGATCACAATCCCTGTTTGGTCGAATTAATTTCCAAGACGTCTGCCTATTGCTTTAGGGTAAACCTGCATACTTGTTGACCAGTGCGGCTGGTCAAAGCAGTGTAGCTAATATTAGATTTTATATACATAGAATTTGTAATAGCCTCATTTACAAACGAGAAACCAACCTTTCATCTTTTCAGATCCCACAATGGAGCCATACCCTCATCAGTTTGCCACTGCACTCTTCTCCTTCTTGTATCATCTGGCTAGTTATGATGCTGGTGGCGAGGCTCTGGTTTCTTGTGGCATGATGGAAGCGCTTTTGAAGGTATAGTCATTGTTTTGTCTTATTTTTTTTAATACAGTGGTTCCTATTTTTGTATTGCTGCAAAATCCAAGTCCTCTTCCTGTGTTTTGTGCTGTAGTTAATTGTTCTTTTGGCACAAAGACCTCTTGCCTGTCTCTTATGAATTGCTTATAGATTGGAAGGAATGTGAGTGTTGATGTCATGTGTATATATTGAGGGCTACAATAAAGATTTAGTGGCTGTTGTCTCCATGGCAGCAGCTCCCATTTTCTGTTCAGTTGCAGCATCCGCTCGGGCTTTGAGCTTTCTCTATGGCATTATGTTTCTTAGGTGATCAAGTTCCTAGGAGACGAACAGGACCAGATCACATTTGTGACACGTGCGGTGAGGGTTGTCGACCTCATTACCAACCTGGATATGGCGGCTTTTCAGTCTCACAGTGGGCTGTCCATATTCATTTATCGACTGGAGGTGAGATTAAGGTTTTTTTCTTTTCATTGCGACTTTTTTCCAATTTTTTTTTTTTTTTAATTTCAAAGTTATTAAATATGTATTTAAACAGCTTTGGCCTTTTAACCCCTTATTTACTGGTTTTGGCTTGACGCCTGGTAATCTCTATTACTGAATGATCTAGCATCAATCAACAAAAATGGGAGCCATTTTGCACTTTATTTCCAGCTGTTGACAGCTGTAAGGATTTGAATACACTAGTGACACCAGGCATAGGATTGCTAGAACTTGATACTAGAGTCGAGTATAGAGATCATTTGCATGATTTTTTTTCATCATAAATGGGAGTTCTTTACTGTAAGGCTGGGTTCACATGGCTTATTTGCAGGGCGTAATCACGCCCCGCAATCACGGCGGGAGTGGGGGGCCGGCACCTCGCCGGCCCATAGACTTTCATTACCAGCGGCGCATATACGCTGCTGGTAATTCACATGTCACTTATCTCCCCCCTTTGGCGTATTCGCCAAGCAGGGAGAGGAGACGTAATCCATAGTTCTCTAAGAGAACTGTGGATTACCGTAATGACTGGGACGTATTCCAGCCGTAATTTGCGCACTCCGGCGCGTAATTACGGACTGAAATACGTCCAATTTTAAGCCGTGTGAACATAGCCTAAGAGCAGTTAGACTATGGAACTCGCTGCCACAAGAAGCTGTGATGATTCATTAAAGGGAACCTGTCATGTAATTTATTTTGCCTTCACTAGCTAGCGACAGATATACGATTTCCAGCGCTGTTTCCCTTATTCTGTAAGATGCTGCGGTTTCAGAGCATTTACTACTCAAATCTGGCGGCTAGCAGCCTGTTCTGCCAGAGAGGAGTGCAGCATATTCATGAGCAGTTGTTAGCTCCGCCCATCAGTCTCTAGCTCTGCCCACCTGCAGCTTGTGGATCTGTTTCTGACTATTCACAGCGATGGGTAGAATAAGCAGTGGGTGGGCAGAACTAAGGACAAGTGGGCGGGGCTAACACCTACTCATGAATAAACTGGACATTTTTTGGCAGAACAGGCTGCAGACTGATGGATTAGAGTAGTAAATGCTCTAAAGCTACAGCATCTTACAGAATCGGGGATACAGTGCTAAATACAGCATGTCGGTCACTAAACCTTTAATGAAGGCTGTATAAACTGTGACAGGTTCACTTTAAACAAATTCAAGAAGGGCTTATATGCTTTTCTTGAAAATTGATGTTACTGGTTATGGGGACTATATTCTGGAGATAGGATGTTGGTCCAGGGATGTATTCTGATTGCCAGATTTAGAGCCGGGAAGGAATTTTTCCTCTTGTATAGAATAATATACGCCTCATAGGGGTTTTTGCCTTGCTCTGAATCAACACTGTAGGGTTATAGGTTGGACTCAAAGGAATCCTGTCACATAGTTTTATGCACCACCACCACCCTGCTGAAGACAGCACAAGCCAGTGTCAGACCTGCTATGTCCCTTACTCTGTAAGATGCAGGAGTTTTAGAGCATTTAATGCTCAAATCTAATTCATGAGCAGGTGTTCGCCCCACCCACCAAAGGCTAGCCCCGCCCACTGACAGTTATTCACATGTTTCTACCTATTCAAAGTAATAGGTTTATCAGTTGAGGTGGGCGGGGCTAGCCTCAGGTGGGCGGGGTATGAAAAAAGCAGACTCTTTTCATGACCCTTTTCTGGCTGAAAACTGCAGATTTGAACATTGAATACACGAAAACTCCTGCATCTTACAGAATAAGGGGCACAGCGCTGGAAACAGCATGTTTGACACTAGCTTCTTCTGCCCTCAGCCAGGGAGGCATAACCTATGTCACAGGTTCTCTTTAATGGACCTGTGTCATCTTTCAACCTTGTGCTTGGCACTTAATGGGATTGTAAAAATTTGTGCCACTAAACCAGATATTTGATAGGATTGTTCACTTTTTTTTTTACTTTAGTCAAATTCGAAAGTGACTTGCAGTGTACATGAGGTTGGGGAGCGCTACAGGTAAATGCATACCCAGGGTTAATTTGTGCATCTCTAGTCTTTAGAAGTGGCTGCTGATTGACCACCTTCATCTGCTGTCTTGTGCCCTCATGGGGCATCGGAAAGAGTTGGCCAAACGGAAATTTACTTTAGTTCTATCCTCTTATATAAGGGGTATTCCTATTTCATAAAGTGATGACATCACTACAGTATGCTATCACGATATCGCTGGGGATTGACCTCTGAGGCCCTCGCTAAACATCATAAGGAATGGGTTGTAGCGCCGATTCATGATGTGGTTTGTGTTTACTTTTGTTTTTTTTGGCCGCCAGGTTGTGTAGGGGGCTGAAGCGTGCACCCGTTACTTGAATTTTAGTGATGTACTGTTACTTTATGAGATGGGAATAACTATTATTTTTTGGGGATTTACATACCACAGATGTTGTATTTCCTAATCAAATGCAAATTCTTAATTCAATTGTGTTTTTATTTTGATGCCTTTGCTCTTGTTTTCTCAGCATGAAGTCGATTTATGCAGGAAAGAGTGTCCATTTGTGATTAAACCAAAAATCCAGCGCCCCAGCACTGTTCAGGAGGGGGAAGAGATGGAAACTGACATGGAAGGTAGTTCATTGTGTGGCTGCAGTTTTAGTACATTCACTAATCAAGCCTCGCCTGCTCGCAAATGCAGACAATAAACCACATTTTCCTTATTGTTCATTTAGTCCCTTGTGTATTAAAACAATATAAAAATGAATGGGGTGGGATATAATGGGGGGAAAATAGACTCCCCTTTCTAACCAGGTCCAGTCCATGGGTGCCTGCCGATGACGTCATTATTATGGGCATGTGACCCTGCGGTCAGTTATAGCCCTTAGTGGTCACGGGAGGTTTGTGAATGCCTGCAGGGTCACATGAGTAGCCAGTGTGACGGCATCGGCCAGGGGCAGTGAGACGGGAGCGAAGTGCTGAAATGGAACATGTTGGAAAAGGGGAGTCTCCCTCCTCCCCCTCCCTTTCTATTTGAGGCCCTCCCCGACCCATTGAATTCCTCAACCCCTCCCTCCCCCACCACCTCCCACCCCATTGTAAAGCTGGACAACCACTATAAAGGGGTTGTCTCGCTACAAAGAATAGCTTTCAAATTGTAGGGAACACAAAATAAAGACATTTTCCAAATATATTGCTTTGTTCATCTGTTTTCCTTAAGGAGATACAAGTGAATTTATGACCTCTCTGGCTATTTCAGTTCCCTCAGTAACTGACCTGTGTATATCTCTCCCCCCTGCTGTTTGTTCTATGTGATAGCAGTGAGTGATGTCACCACACTGGTCCTGGCAGCCTCTGTGCTGCTGGGCAGTAAAAAGCTTGATTTATCTCAAGTAAACAGCACTGTAATTAGGGCTTTTGTTTGAGGGATCAGATAAAAAGTCCAGTTAGTAGTTTCAGAAGCTTCTGAGCTAATCTGATCTAATTAGCAACTGAAAGCACAGGGCTGGATTCACCAAGGAGCTTATGCAAATCAGTCAGTCTGAACCAGAAAGTGACAGAGTATTTCATTCATGCATCCTATGAAACTCTGTAAGGAGACAACTCCTTTAAGTTAAAATCTTGGATCCATTAACCAATATTTAACAATCCTCACAGGCATACTTTTTTATATTTTGTAGTATCTGATGTAGCCATGGAAAGCAGTCCAGGTCCTTCCACCTCAGCAGAGCCACGGCCTATGACCACAAGCAGCAGTGCAGGCAGTTTAGTGATGCCACGCTCTGGTAAGGATTTATAATTGTGTAAAATACAGTAAAGCTCAATGTAAAGAGGTGAGTGCGCTTACTTGATCACTTTCTTTGCTTTGCAGGGGTGCAGTGCATTCCACAAAGTGCATCCTTGTTGTAATCTATGCTAAATTTTTTTAAGAAAGCAATTCAGGTTCCAGCTTTTTCAGATTGCATTCGTAATGGTAATCTTTTTTTTTTTTTTTTTTTTTTTTTTTTTTAAACTGACCTAAAGAGAAAATTCTTTCAGAAAGGGATGTTTTTTGTTTATTCCTGCAATTTTTTTCTTTTATTTTGGCAGTCCTGTGCAATAAAAAAGTTACATATGAGATCCTGTCCTTTTCTAGCTGTAATAGTAAAGCGATAAAACTCTTGCATGTGGTCTCAATACAAATAGCTATCATTATTTCATTATCTACTCTTGGTCTCTGGATAGTTCTAGATAAGATGGTTAAACAGGCAAGGCAATGACCAGAGCAGTACATGGAAGGATAATGGGCTAATCTTTTTCTGCAGCTTTCTTCACACTTATTAGGGCCTGCTGATAACCTTTACAACTCTTTGGTTCTTAGAGGGCCTGGAAAAGAACAGTCGAGCTATCTAAGCTTATAGAAGAGAAGTAGAAGACAAACCAGCTAGTCTCGTACATAGGGGAACTTTTAAGAATTCTATTAAAAAAATAAATCCACCACCCAATTTTTACATTAGACAATCCATGTTTTTGATGTTAGTGTCCTTTTTAATTAACATCCTAAACTTTTAAGAACATGCGTAAAACTTTTCTTCCTCCCCTTTTCATAAATTTTTTTAGTGATGGATGGCACTCTTCCTACATCCCTGAAACACATCATTAGTAATGCAGAATATTATGGCCCTTCCCTCTTCTTGCTGGGTAAGTCTTCTAAAGAAATTGGGTTACGAAAGCCTGATGTCTAGTATCTCAAATTCTAATTATATTCTGGAAAAAAAGTGCTAATATTTCATGCTAAAACTTTTTCTGCAGCTACTGAAGTGGTAACGGTCTTCGTGTTTCAAGAGCCCTCTCTGCTTTCCTCTCTCCAAGACAATGGTTTGACAGATGTTATGTTGCACGCTCTCCTTATAAAAGATGTAAGTGGACCCCAACTTCCCACTCCTGTGTATTTGACGACAACTCCGACACCATTTATTTTATGGAGGAACAAATGAATCCTGCAGGCTAAATCTACTTTCTTCAGTTCATGAGTTCCTGGCGGCTCTAAGGCTATGTTCACACGGCAGTAATTGCGGAACGTATTTTGCCCGCAATTACGCCGTGTACGGGGGCGGGCTGGCAGCCTGCTGGCCCTATAGACGGTCATTATTCTCGGTGCGTATACACCATGAATATTTGACATGTCACTTCTCTCCCCGCTCGCTGTATTGTGTGAGCGAGGAGAGGAGACGTAATCCATATTTCTCTGAGAACTGTGGATTACCGTAATGACTGGCACGTATCTCGCCCCGTATTTTGCGCAGTACGGCGCGAGATACGTCCCATTTTAAGCCGTGTGAACATAGCCTAATAGTGTCAGTGATGACCACAAATAAGGTTGTCTGACATATCTGTTGTAGGAATTACTTTTATTCCCTGTGGATAAGAAGTGGTCAAGGAGTGTATGACTAAAATATCAACTAGTTATTCCTCTTGTTAGTGGGGTGTGCCCCTACACTGATAGCATCAGAAGTCATTTGACAGCATTAATATGTAGGCATCTGCCCCATTGAGTAAAGGAAAAGTAACAATCAGTTGTCAACGTATTGAAACATTTTCTAGAGTTTCTCTTTAAAAACCTGTTGGAGGGTGGCGCCCAGGTAGAGCTGTGCTATGGCTCTGCGTTATTGAACAGAGTGGGCTGGAGAGTCCAGGATGGCACGGTCTCCCTGTTCTGGTGCCATTGTGTTTGCCTGGTGCAAGCTACTTCTTTTAGTGGGAGTGGAGAGCTGGCCCTACTACTTCCGGACTTTGTCCATCACCGTTTCTAAGTTCTTGTGGGCCACGTAAAATAATGCTGTCAGTTGGCCATATAGATTGTTTTGCAAGCAGACTACTAATTAGTCCTTAAAGGGGACCTGTCACATAGGTTATGCTGAGGGAAGAACAAGCTAGTGTCAGACCTGCTGTTTCCAGCGCTGTGTCCCTTATTCTGTAAGATGCTGTAGTGTATTTAGTGCTCAAATCAGCAGTTTTCAGCCAGTTTTTTTCAAACCCCCTAGCTCCGCCCACCTCAATTGATAAACCTATTACTTTGACTAGGTAGAAACATGTGAATAACTATCAGTGGGCGGGGCTAGTCTTTGGTGGGTGGGGCTAACACCTGCTCATGAATAAGATTTGAGGAGTAAATGCTCTAAAATTACAGCATCTTACAGAATAAGGGACACAGCGCTGGGAACAGCAGGTCTGACACTAGCTTGTGCGGCCTTCAGCAAGGGGGGCATAACCTATGTGACAGGTTCCCTTTAAAGAGGGTTTCAAACCTCTAGGACCTCCATCTCCAGAACAGGGGTACCCCAATTGTCGTCCTGCCTGTTGAGTCAACTGAGCGACTCATTATCCACCTGGATGCAGCGGCCACCAAACCAGGCGTGATGGAGGTTAGGGGATCATATTCTGGAAATAGATGTGTGTCCCGCACCCCTTGGATCATAACATATTAGACATATGTTAAATGTCCTATGGATTTTTCTTAAGATCTTTAGATGTCTTGGGGCTTCTATTTTCTGTTACAGTGCAGTATTCCAAACTTTGATCTGTTGCAGCTAAACTTGATGCTGTTTAGGGACACATTTGGATACATGTTACGGTTTCTTCCATTTTGCACCCTTCCCTTTTTTGATGTTCTTTTCGCCCCCTTTAGGTACCTGCCACCCGGGAGGTTCTGGGCTCCCTTCCAAATGTTTTCAGTGCACTTTGTCTGAATGCCCGTGGTTTGCAGTCGTTTGTACAGTGCCAACCTTTTGAAAGACTTTTTAAAGTGTTGTTATCACCAGACTACCTTCCTGCAATGAGGAGGAGACGTAGCTCAGATCCACTAGGTAAGTAACACTCTTAAAGGTGTAACGCTCTAGTAATGGAGGGCAAGCAGTAGCCAACAATTCACAAAATGACCAAATCCAAAGGCCTTAGCCTATCTGATATTTATCAGCTTGTCTCTACTAGTTCCATAAAACAGTCTCTTGCTTTGTGCTCTCTACTGTAATATTCCCTAGCTTATTTACTTGACCTATTTTGTATAATATCTTTAGACTGGTCACCAAGGTGTATGTATAAATCCCTGCCTCAATAACCCATGTAACAGACTTGTTAATCCTTGGATGATTCTTTTTGAATAGCTGTGCCAGCATTTGCATTTTAGCTTTCCAAGGCTCTGTCATTAACCCGAACTCAGTCCATGGCACTTCCCAATTTTCTCTAAACCACCGCTAACCCCTGCTGAAGAGACCTGTAGTGCAGCATAGAATAGCTCTCTTCAGGTCTCTAGCCGAGGGATTAAGAGGCCCATGGTCTCTTCCAGCTTTGACCTCTCTCCGGTCTCCTGCAGGCGATACAGCCTCTAACCTGGGCAGTGCTGTCGATGAGCTGATGAGGCACCAGCCCACATTAAAAACAGATGCCACCACTGCTATTATTAAGGTAAGACCCATTTGTTTTTGATTTTTTTGGTTTGGATGGTTTCTAATGCATTATCAGTCTTAAGAGGTCACTTTTCTAAGTATCTTGTCCTTTCTCTCTTAGCTTTTAGAAGAAATATGCAATCTCGGTAGGGACCCAAAATATATTTGTCAAAAGCCATCAATTCAGAAAGCCGATGGCACAGCCGCTGCACCTCCACCCCGGTCTAACCATGCGGCAGAGGAGGCTTCCAGTGAGGACGAGGAGGAGGAAGAAGTACAAGCTATGCAGAGCTTCAGTGCAAATCAGCAAAGTGAAGTTGAACCAAGCCAACAGTAAGTGTTCCCTGTACTGTCTATACATGCTTAGAAGAATAAGGTAAATCTATCCTTTAAGGACCTTTTTGTGGGTGCACTTGGTCTTCTACCAGCAGTGGTCCCGGCATTTTCTTCTGTGATGTCTGAATGTACTCTAGCAATTTATAGCCTGGCAATGCATTGTTTCATAGAGCAATGTTCCCCCTATGGCTATGTTCACACGGCTTATTTGCAGGGCTTAATTACGTCCCGCAATTACACCGTGGGGACGGAGCGGGGGCGGGTGCAGGGGGCCGGCACCTCGCTGGCCCATAGACATTAATTACTAGTAGCGCGTATACGCCGCTAGTAATTCACATGTCACTTATCTCCCCCTCCGCGTATTCGCCAAGCAAGGAGAGATGTAGTCCATAGTTCTCTATGAGAACTGTGGATTACCGTAATGACTGGGACGTATTCCAGCCGTAATTTGTGCACTCCGGCGCTTAATTAAGGACTGAAATACGTCCCATTTTAAGCCGTGTGAACATAGCCTAACAGTGGATATCAAGTTCACTGCAATGGGCTCCACATCTGGCAGCAGCTGCAGATATTAAAGTATATATTTGTTACTACCCTTATAAGTTGTAACAGTAGGGTAAGAGCTTTATCACTTGGTCACAAAAATGATCCCTCTTACTGTATAATGTGGCCCCAGCATCACCTGTCATATCTGCAAGTGGTGATATATGGCTCTGATATATAGGGTTACATTATAGAGGAGAGAAGTTGAGCTGTGATATATAAGATATGATAGGGTGATATATATTGTTCTATTCTAATTGTAAAGTTCTGCGGAATATGTTGGCACTATATAAATAAAGACCATTATGATAAATGAGAGAAGCTGTGCTCTGATATCTAGGGTTATACGATAGAGGAGAGGAGCTGAGCTGTGATATATAGGATTATATGATAGAGAAGAGAAGCTGAGCTCTGTGATGTATAGGATTATATGATAGAGGAGAGGAGCTGAGCTCTGGGATATAAATATATAGGGTTATATGATTTTGAAGGATTTGTGTAAAGAACAGAGTAAATCCTGATGGGGTTATGCAAAGTTCTTCAGATACTTTCTGCTGGCATCTATACCTTGTACTGGGGCGATTGCTATGGAAACCTGGATTTATCTAGCCTTGACCTAATCTGTTCTAGTCTTATGTGTTTCTATGACAACTTGTAGAAATGACATTGTACATGAATCTATAAGTGATGTCTTGTTTTCTGTTAAATTGTACATGTACTGATTATATATTTTTTTTATAGTGTGGTGGGAACTGAAGAGAGAATTCCAATTCCTCTTATGGACTACATTCTTAATGTGGTGAGTGCAATAAATATAATTGTTAGTCTTTTTAAGGAGGGTTGTTTTCATAAAAATACATAGTTACATTGTTTTGTAAGTTTGTCCATCCAGTTCAGCCTATTGTGCTATAAAGTTGATCCAGAAGAAGACAAAAACCCTTTTCATATCAGGGAAGAAATTCCTCCCCAACTCCATTTTGGCAATCGGAATAAATCCCTGAATCAATGACCCTTCTCCAGAAGCCTAGTCACTATAATTTGTTTTGGGTTTTTTTAAACTCTGAAAATGCATCCAGGCCCTGTTGAACTCATTTAGGGAACTCGCCATAATCCGTTCCTCTGGCAGAGTGGTCCACTGCTGTTACACTAAAGAATCCCTTTCTATGTTTGTGGAAGCCTGTCCTCTAGATGTAGAGGATGCCTCCTTTTTCTGGAAACATCAGGGGTCAATATAGAGATCTCCCACAATCTATTTATATATGTTTATTATGTCATCCTGAAGCTGTCTGTTCCAACCCTAATTTTAATGGGTATCTTTCTGGGTATTGTAGTCCTCCTATTCCTTTTAAGGGTCTGTTTACACGGCAATGGACAAATACCGCTTGGTTTAGCCGACCAATACTTGTCCGGTTTGTGTGCTGTGCACACGGCTGGGGGGGGGGGCTTTTCTCCGTGATGAGCGGAGAAAAGCCCTCCACCATTCCCATTGACATGCACATATTCCGTCCGAAAACCGGACGGAAAAATGTGCATGCACAATGTTTTTGGGCGTCTGGCAGTTTGAGAAAGTGGGGACTGCTGCACGGGTTTTCCATTGAAGTCTAGTGTGCTCATTTGTGGACGGTTTTTCATACACTCTGCAAAACCGCAAACTATGCAGTGGGGACATGCCCTAATGGTTTTCGTTGCCTGCCTTTGGACCTGCTCCAATTCTACAATTGTCTTTATTGTGCACTAAAGCCTAAATCTGTCCACAATATTCCATGTGTGGTCTGACCAGTGATTTGTTTAATGGGAGAACAATGTTCTCACTGCGTGCATTTATACCCCTATTAATACTGCCTGACACTGGCTGCTACGGTTACGTATGCTTTTAACTAAGATTCCCAAGTCCTTTTCCATGTTGATTTTACCCAGCGGTTTTCTGTTTAACAAGTAATCATGGAATGGATTTTTCCTTCAACATGATTACACTTTGCCGTATCAAAGTTTGTAGCTGCACACCATACAGCCTTAAATACGGGCTACCTCTTGACTGTGCTCGCTATAATGCACTTCAATAACACACAGGCTTATACTGTCTTATTGTACTTTCTCTTTTTTGAATATATTTTCAGTCTATACATTAGCAAACATGCTATGTGACAACAGTTATGAAATATAAAAACCTGGTATTGCGCAGCTGTAATAATAAACGTCCATCATTCAGGGTATCTTAGATCCGTCCTTTCAGACTATTCAGCCACAGAACCTGGCGCTCCTCCTGTTGCTCTCATGGGTGAAAACACCCTAATGACTCTCACTCACAGGTGTGATGTTTTGGGGGTGGATACCTTCTTCCTCAAGTGGAAGGAGGTATCCACCCCCGAAATGTTGCGCCTTTAACTTTATCAGACAGAACTACCTCTCCTGAAAAAAGTGTATGTTTAAAATATTTTTTCTCTTATGTAATAATGCCAGATTTTGAGAATGGTCTGGGGCAGGCATCCTCAAACTGCGGCCCTCCAGCTGTTGGGCAACTACAACTCCCATCCTGCATTTATATAATCTATAACAGTGGGAATGATGGGAGTAGTAGTTTCCCAACAGCTGGAGGGCCGCAGTTTGAGGATGCCTGGTCTGGGGTATGTCGCATGAGTTCTTATATTTTAGGGTTGTGCAACATGTAGAAGATTGTGTCTGATACTTAAGGCTATGCTCACAGTTGCCCCTTGGCTTGACAACCTCTAAGATGTGATTTTATTTTTGGACAGTTTTATGTTGTTCGTGATGCATATTGATTTCTCAGTTCTAGTCATGGACAAGATTATACATGGTGCTACACAGAGAATATGGCATTACTAGGTGTGTCCCACAAAGGATTGAAGCTGATAATTGTATTACACACTTACTTTTACAGATGAAATTCGTTGAATCCATACTGAGCAACAACACGACAGATGATCACTGCCAGGAGTTTGTGAGCCAGAAGGGTCTTCTGCCCCTGGTAACCATATTGGGCCTTCCTAACCTACCTATTGACTTCCCTACCTCTGCTGCTTGCCAAGCTGTGGCTGGAGTTTGCAAATCCATCCTGGTATGTATTTGTGCTAAACTGCATTAGTATATGTTTTGTACTTTTTTTTTTTTTTTACATTTTTTTTTATTTTAGCGTTTGTCCACATCAGGACTGGACAAATCTTAGATAAACGAAGGATCCACAGCACACCACAATTATGTTGCAGTAAGTGACAGTGGTTTTATTCATGCAAAAGGACAGATCTCCTGAGTATTTCAACAGCAGTTGATTATAAACATATAATTCAGATGTAGATTATTCGAACGTTTTCAGCCAGTTTGGCCTTCATCAGAAATGTCTGGCAAAGGGAAGCGTGGAGGCAACACTGGAGATCTTTTTTTGCATGAATAAAATCACTCACTTATTGCAACATAATTGTGGTGTGCTGGGGATTCTTTGTTTATCTTATGGTCTATGGGATTGGATATCCCTTCCACAAGCACCCCGTGATCATTCTTGAACTACCAGGTGTGCAATATCTTTCCTAATTTGGACAAATCTTAGAGCCAGCTAGACCGTGAGCTATTAAATTTGCTGCAAGTATTAAAGTTCTGAGGTTGTGTGGCTTTTTTTTTTTTTTTTGTATGGATTTATTTGTATGACTGCAAAAAATCAAAATTGACTTATTGTGGTGTAACTATCCCCTGAATTCTGCATTGACTTTGCTACCCCTGATCTATACAATAGAAAACTAGTCTAGCACTCCATTCTGGAAATAACGTTCGTGAGTCTGCAGTAGTATAAATGTATCAATGGCACTTTTTTCAAATTTTTTTATCCTTTATTTTTCACGATGTACATTATTATCTGCATCATAGATTTAGTTCCGACATAATTAAATACAGAATTGATGATAAATCCTTGTCATGGACAAATAGATCCGTAGAACCTGACATTTCGGTTGCAAAAAGACCTTTTTCAATATAATATTTTTGTGTTCAATTTCATATTCAGTTTCTGGTATAAATTCTGTTACGCATGTACTCCTTTTCGGAAACCTCTACGTGAATTTGCAACCAGTCACAGGGCGCAGCGATCTCTTGCTGAATGTGTAGACTAAACGGTGAGGTCATCGGCCAGGATCATTGGGACAGCTGTGACGCTGGAAAGGGGATTTACGTGGTCATTTTTTTTCCCCTTATTTTTTTAATTATCCTCAGATTCACTGACAAACACTTTAAAGAATAAGATTGGTGTAAAAATGTATGACCTACCTTCTTGGTTACTGATTTGAGTTCATTATTCAGGTCACTTGCTATACAAGGTACACAAAGAATTGCCTTTTTCTTTTCAGACATTATCTCATGAACCTAAAGTTTTTTTCGGAAGGGCCCCCCAGCTGGACCTATTCTTTTCCCCTCTTATCTTCCATCGCCAATTGAAGCACCCGGGGGGTCTTTCGTTTAAGAGTTGGCGTGTGCAGGAAATGTCACAGATGCCACACTTTCTGCTCACGCCACCCCACTGCTTCATGCTCTCACTGCAGCACATGCCTACATCATGATGTTTGTCCCCAAGTGCAGGTGGGGCAGGTTTAAATAAAAAATCTTATGGAGAAAGTTTACGTGTTCCAGTAAGAAAATCTGTCTATGTTGGGGTATACTTTGGAGCGTAATTGCGCTGCACTGCGCCTGAAGCAGGGCTGTGGAGTATGATCGGTGCCAATTTTGCAGGAGTTGGAGTCGTTAAAAAAAAAAAAAAAAATGGGACAACAACCAAAATCAAAAATAAATTGGTCCAGTTCAATGCGGTGCAGAGAGCAAGAGAAATTGGATCCGGCCAGTGCTACTGCTGCCATATCTTCAGCCTCATCATATGAGGAGTTGATGACATGGAGCAGGGAAAAACGTTACCGCGGGAAAGATTTTTGGGTCCCCTGGAAAAAGTTTTACCAGATTTCAGCAAAATTTTTTTACTTCATATTTTCGCTTTTTTAAATTTTTTTTTTTTTTTAAAGTCTTTTCCTATAAAAATATTTTAAATCGACGGCAAAAGGGAACAATGTTTTTTATTTTTTTTTTTTTGACTTTGACTTCCATATCCCCCCCTCCCCTTTTTAGGCTTTCAATACTTGGCTCTCATACATAATTTTTTTCCTTCAAAATATTTAGCATATGTTTTTTTCTTTCAGTTTTTTCTCATGTAATGCAAATTTTTTACTGTTTTGCTCCCGGTTTGGGGGGAATAAGACAAACCTGTTTTCCCCATTCCCCAAAAAGCTCATTTTGTTATTAGGTGATTCCCAAGGGAAAGGTTTACTGGGTTTGGGCGCCATGAAGAAAATTTTCCAAAAAAAAAGAGGGTAGCCCCTATCATCCAGTCATTGGGTGGGGTCTTTGGGCCAAGAAAAATTTCCAAAATGCATCGTGAGGCCCCGAAGCTGGAAGACTATGACGTCCATCCCTTCAGAAGGGCAAGAGGGGTTTTCCCGGGGGAAAATTTCAGTTTAACAAGTCCCCTATCACCCGGGGGGTCGTTTTGTTTAAAAAAAGGCAGTTAAAAGGCTTTATGCTTTTAAGGGGTGATATACAGATTTTTCCCTGCAAGCACTTGCAAACACACTTCACAGGGCCCGGAATGTGGCCGAAAAGGTTGGGAAAAAGCCTCGACTTCAATCTAGTCATTGGGGCCAAGTTTTTCCAAAAATGAGAAAAAAAGAAGTTTTTGGAAAAAAGGGGGGATCTGGAGGATGAGATGAAAGTCATAGGAAAAAGTTTGTTTGGGGGGAAATGGGGAAAAAAAAAAACAACGGATCGGAAGTTGAAGAAAATTCAGGTTTGGTGAAAGAGGCCCTGAGGTATGGGGATGTTTTTACAGCCAAATTGTTGGATATTGACCCGGATCGATGGTGAACCCCCAATGTGGCTTTATGCGATTTTCCCCAAGATGAGGGTTTCTTCATTTTCACTCCAGTTTTTTTGGGTATGAGAAGGGAAAGGCTTTTGTGTTCCGGGAGGAAACGAACCCGAAGCAGGGCGCCAGTTGGGGAAGGGGAAAGTTTTAATGACCAAAGAAGTAGAGTTGTTGTATTGGCCCCCATTAAAACCCCCGACCTCAACCCCCCCCCCCAAACCAAACTTAGAAATTTAAGGAAAAAAACTGTATTTGTATCCCAAATCCAAATCCCAAACCAAAAATTTTGGAAAAGTGTAGAAGAGGGCCCGGGGTCTGATTTTTGGGCAAGACATGCTTGAAACTGATCTAGACAAGGGGGGTTTTTTTGGCGTTTCTGAAAACCAAATTAAAATTTTTAGGAGCAATACAGTAGCAATGCAGTTACATCTACAGAACGAAGCAGATATTAAATAATCTATGTATAAGATAAGTAAGATTGTCTGTTAAAAAGATGCAGGGCCTTTTTTTCAAAACGTAGTTCAGTGTTTCTCAAAATCCGTTTCCCCCGGACCCCCCAAAAAGGGTTTATGTTTTTAGGATCTTTCCCCCAGGGTTGCACTGTCCCAAAAATGGGAAAAAACCTGTGCACATTAAAATTTTATCACCTGTACAATGCTAAGGGAATCCAGAAAACATGACCTGTTGGTGGGTCTTTTTGGGGGCTGGAGTTGAAAAACATGCTGTAGGGGGATGGTAAGTTAAAGGAGCCTTTTTAAACCTCGTTTTCGCGGCGGGTTTGGTGGGGTTAGCCCCCGGTTTCCCCCGGCCCGGTTCCCCAGCTCGGGGTGAAACCCCGCCGCAAACTTGCGTCTCCCAAAACGGGTTTGGGTTTTGCGGGCGCTGGGCGTTTTTTCGGCCCCCGTGGGGGCGTGATTTGGGGGGTTGCGGCCCAGGGTTTGCCCCATGCAAAATTTGCAGGCAGGGGGGGAAAAAACCCCGGGAACACCCCGCGGCCCCCGCGCTGGGCTCCCGTAAAAGAATTGAAGGAGAGTTCTCAAAAAAACACCCCCCCCCCCGGGGAATTTTAAAGTGGTTTCCCATAGGAAAAACCCTGTTAATTTAAATGGGGCGATTTTGGGCGTTTGGGTTTTTGGCCCCGGGGAAAACCCCATCGGAAAACCCCCGGCCATAACCTTGTTCCAAAAAAAGTCGTGTGAACATGCCCTTTTTAAAATCAAAAATTTAAAAAAATTTTTTTCAATTTTTTTGTTTTGTTCTACTAAAAAGCTTTTTATTTTTACCATTTTGGTGATTAAAAAAGCCCTTATGTTAAATTTTACTACAGTAATAGTTTTTCCCTTAAAACATGCACCAGGTATGAGGGAGTGGGAGTCAGGAGTCGGAGTCAGGAAAATTGAGGAGTTGGAGCTTGGGCTTACCGACTCCACAGCCCTGGCCTGAAGTATGCCCTGCAAATACTGTAAAATTATGGCACTCATTGAAAGGGATGGTGAATGGGGCCAACCGGGAGTGCTTTAGAAGTACGCACTGGCCAGCGTGTACTTCTAAGCGTATAGAGACGTGCCCAATACGCGCCACTATCTGCTGTGTGAACCAGGCCTTAGATTGTTCAAAATGTGTTCAAAAATGCATTTTTTTGTTTCGGGTTTTTATATATATATTAACACTTCAATGCTTTACTTTTAGAGCGAGATCCGTGCCATCTCTGTGAACCAGTGGGGCTCACAACTGGGACTCAATGTTTTGAACAAGCTTAGTCAGCTATACTGCTCTCTGGTGTGGGAAAGCACAGTGTTGCTTTCTCTGTGTACTCCTAACAGGTAATATTTTTGGTGTGGTTATGTCTGTTTCTAAATGGTTTCATAGAATATTGTCACGTTGATGGTTTTGTTGCATATTAGTTATACATGGTAAATCTTTAGTGTATACTATAAATGTCTGATTGTGATCAGATTTTCATGAATAAAGAGGTCAAACCCATAGACCAGATTAGGTCAACCTTTGTCTCCAAAAGGAAAAAAAATCCATTTTATCTTTTATTTTAGTGATCCTAATGGTTTGATTTCAAACTTTTATACATTTGCTATCAATTTATATATAATCAATTCATGGCCATGATGATCCAATTATTGGGTCCCATGCTAATCCCCGAAGTAAAAGAGGTAGATTGTTTGATGGATTTTCAGGCTCTTAACCTTTTTTTTTTTTTTTTTTTTGCCTGAACATTAGTTAAATGAAGCTTAGTTGTTGTTCCTTGTACAAAGGTGGACAGGGACAAAGCCAAAGGGACCTCAGTCTTTTCTTTCGTTTTTTTTTTTTTTTTGTTCGTATTGGTAGGGATCCCAGCTGTCAGGTTACCACTGATCATAATGTTGTTCCTCTTTAACTTGGGGAGGGGAGAAGGTTTTCCAAGTTGTGAAAAAAATTAAACCTAATGACCGATCGTATGAAGTTATTAAAGAAAACCTTGTGTGGCTCCCAACTTTGAGCGGTGATACCAGTGGTATGGCACGGCACATGACTACTCACCCCACTGATTGCTTGCAGCCATCAGGTACCGACTGCTTTTAAACCAGGCCTGCACAACATACGGCCCCCAAAGAGGTGTGGTCTTTGTAAATTGTTTTCTATACATAAGATAACCCCTTTTGATCTGGCAGTGACAAAATGTTTTACACCAGCATTATTTAGTGAAAATATCTACTCGTAATTATTTCAAGTGAACTGTTTTTCATTCTGCTGAAAATGTAATCTTGGTTCATTTGGTTTTCTGAGGTAGACTTTTATGTTTGTCCTACCAGCTTGCCACCTGGATGTGAGTTTGGTCAAGAAGACATGCAAAAACTTGCTCCCAAGGAGGAGAAGACTGCGAGTACATTACCCCAAGGAGCCAAAAGAGCAGGTATTGTCCTTTTGCTTGCTGTTTCCATATCACACACAAGTCCTTTTATGTTATAGTACACATAGATGCAAGATGCTACAAGCGGTTACATTTGGAACCGTTTACATATGCCTTACAGCTTAGGTCTTAGATTACTTATTAACCAGCAGGCCCTAGAAGCTGAAAGTAGGTTTATGCTGCAATTTCCACTTAATAGCACTTTTGCATTTCTGCTTACCTACAGATGGAGATGTTGAAACCTCAGCTGCAAATGAGGAGACAACTGGTTTGCTGGAAGGTATTGGGTTGGATGGCGACTCATTGGCCCCCATGGAAACTGATGAACCAAGCACTTCTGATCCGAAGGGTAAACCGAAAATCACGCCAGCAATGGCCGCCAGAATCAAACAGATCAAGCCGCTACTGTCAGGTTAGTAAGAGAGATGTAATTTGTGTGTATATGTACGGGCAGTCCCCGACTTACATCGTTCTGACTTACATCTGTCCCCTAGTTACAAACGGAGTCTTATGGGGCATGCTGGCAATTGTAGCTCCATGTTCCACAGCAGATAGTAATTGTGAAATGACAAGTTCCAGCATGCCACAGCAGCACATGAGGGGAAATCTTCTTAACAGGGGCACAGACAGCTAAACAAATGTAAAAACCCTTCCCTGCACTATCCAAAACTTTAAAAAAAATAAAAAAAAAATAAAATTGTGCTGATTAAATTTATTAAGTATACCTGTTCTGACTTAAACACAAATTCAACTTAAGAACAAACCTACGGTCCCTATCCCGTTCGTAACCCGGGGACTGTGTGTGGGTGTGTTGTGGGTTTCTTTTAATTTTTTTTTTTTTTTATTTAAATGTGAAATTTTCTTCTGGATTGGTTTATCAAGTCTTCCACATCTTCTCTGCAGCATCTTCAAGACTGGGTCGAGCATTAGCGGAACTTTTTGGACTTTTAGTGAAACTTTGTGTAGGGTCTCCTGTCCGACAAAGGAGAAGCCATCATGCAGCAAGTACAACCACTGCCCCTACTCCTGCGGCTCGTTCAACTGCATCTGCTCTAACAAAATTACTCACCAAAGGTCTTTCCTGGCAGCCTCCCCCATATACTCCAACGCCAAGGTTCAGGTAAGTACTGTGGGAGAGGGTGACAGCAGATTCTGTATGGTTTTTGGTGTATTTGAACATGGATTTTTTTTTTTTTTTTTTTTGCCTATTATTAGATTAACATTCTATATCTGATCTGTTGGCTTTAATTCTCCCATGTTGTTTGATGAGCGGAAATATCCATATCAACTTATGCTTCAGAAGTTTCTATGTTCTGGCGGGCACAATGCACTTTTTGAGTAAGTTATTTATTTTTTTGTTATATCTCTAATCTGGTTTTTAAAGTGTGTTTTATGTTGTTGTAGTCTAGTAGCCTACACTGAAAGTTTCCGGTCTGGCTTTTTAAATCTCTGGTAGCTGGTTAACACCAATGGAGGCTGTGTCTGGCTGTATGTTTCCCTTGCAGTAGTACCCATGCCTATGGAAAAAGGTTGTCATGAGCATGACACACCCCTCACTATGCAAGTCCATGTATAATCAATAGGGCAAATGGAAAAAATGGTATCTTTAAGTTGATCAAATGCTTAATATTGTTAGTTTTTCCCTTTTATGTATTTTGTTCACACCCTCTTCCTCCTCTTCTGTTATTTTAGAACTTTTAACTGGGCGCTGTCGATGGGTGGGAGAGTACCTGTATCTGAGGGCTTGGAGCACACTGACTTGCCAGATGGTACTGGTGAGTTTTTGGATGCTTGGCTCATGTTGGTGGAAAAGATGGTGAACCCTACGACTGTTTTAGAGTCTCCACACTCGCTACCTCCCACCAAGCTACCTGGTGGACAGAACTTCCCACAGTTTAGCTCTCTGCGCTTCCTAGTGGTCACTCAGAAGGTAAGTTCCACTTACTAGGGTTATCCTAATGGTTCAGTGGGAAATAAACATACAATGTGTTAGATGTTTAAGACATTTCTAACATTTACAGTGATAACGTTTTCGTCTTTCATTTCTTCAATAAAGGCAGCCTTTACTTGTATAAAGAACTTGTGGAACCGGAAGCCACTAAAGGTATATGGCGGGCGTATGGCAGAATCTATGCTTGCCATTTTGTGTCATATTCTCCGTGGTGAGCCAGTGATTAGAGAACGTTTGAGTAAAGAGAGAGAAGGAAGTCGTGGTGAAGAAGAAGCCGGGCAGCAGGATGAGAGTGGCGCCAGGCGGGAACCTCAAGTGAACCAGCAACAACTTCAGCAGGTGGGAGTGTGAATTTAGTTTACTGCTGCTGGTTCCATACTACTTTTGTATTGCATGGAGTATTGGACTATTTTTGCTTAATTTTTCCATCACATTGAAACTTCCCGGATGAATTTCCTAACCTTTTTGTTTTTAATTCTATAGCTTATGGATATGGGCTTCACGCGTGAGCATGCAATGGAAGCGCTTCTTAACACAAGCACTATGGAACAAGCTACGGAGTATCTCCTCACCCACCCCCCTCCTCTCATTGGTGGAGTCGTGCGGGTAAGTGTGACCCACTGCAATTAATTTTTTTTTTTTTTTCCCCTTCCCATTTTTCCGAGTTCTGCTTCAAATCTGCTTTCCTTCTGTGCCTTCATCACATTTCATCCTTCCCCCTCCTTCATTCCAGCCCCTTTCTACCGCAGGCTTTTCTGTGCCACTCTGCTCATACAAGGCAGATATTTAAGCATCTGCATGTGACAGAACAGTAAGGATAGTTAGATGAGGGATAATCCCATCTGTTAAGATGCTGCTTTTGAGCAGCCCTGACTAATTTGTTAGGGCATATATATTTGTGATATCGTGGATCCGATCCATTCCCTTCCCTAGCAATACAGGCTCCCCTAGCCAAGCGGCAGCAGCTCCCTTCTCGCCTTTTGCTCCAGTTTCCCTGAACCCATTGGACACTTGATGTCTTTTTCCTATTCCTATGCATCCTTACTCTCATGCCCTGACCTCCCCATTCTGCAGAGCAGCCCAGCTGACAGGGGTTTCTGTTGTTGCTCTGCAGGACTTGAGTATGTCAGAGGAAGATCAGATGCTGAGAGCCATTGCCATGTCGTTGGGACAAGATATCCCTATGGAACAGAGGGCAGAGCTGCCCGAGGTACAGTACAAGATCAGGGTGGGGATAAAGAGGGACAGACGAGGGAGCCTTCAACATCAAATCAAACGTGCATATATTATTAAAGGGCACTAGCTCCTGTGCCTGCGTTAGAAAAGGTTGAGCTCTTCTTTCTCCCATCCTCCCGAACCAATGTTCCCCTTCCGTTTTTTTTGTTTTTCCTCTCCCCTCCCATCCACTGTATTCCCCCACATGGTGTGACAGACGTCCTTCCACATCTGGTAAAACATCACAAAGGGGTAGTTTTTTCTTTGTTAAAAGTGTAGAAACTTGTTTGTGTTTTGCATAATGGAAGACACATACCTAGTAACTGTAGACTTTAATGTAATAGACATTTAGCAATTGTAGATCAAAATAGGGATTTTCTGTGATGATTAGTAAAAAAAAAACTTGACCCACAAAGTTTAAGTAAATTGCCCATATTGACTCCATAGGAAACTGCCCGACGGAAAGAGGAAGAAGAGCGGAAGGCAAGGGAGAAGCAAGAGGAAGAGGAAGCCAAGTGCCTGGAGAAATTTCAAGATGCTGAACCTCTGGAACAAGACGAGCTTCATGGCTTTACAGACACCATGCTTCCAGGCTGCTTCCATCTTCTGGATGAGCTACCGGACACGGTTTACCGTGTCTGTGATCTCATTATGACGGCTATAAAGCGAAACGGCGCAGACTACCGGGACATGATTCTCAAGCAAGTGGTTAACCAAGTAGGTTTCTGTTAAACTGCGGAGTGGTGTGTCTGATTTGTAAGAATTTCTGAATGTGACGTTATATTAATCTGGGTAATATTGTATCTAGGTGTGGGAAGCTGCAGATGTCCTCATTAAGGCTGCTCTTCCGCTGACCACGAGCGACACTAAAACAGTGTCAGAATGGATAAGCCAGATGGCCACCCTTCCTCAAGCTTCCAACTTGGCCACTCGAATCCTCTTGTTGACTCTGCTTTTTGAGGTATTCTTTTTTTTTTTTTTTTTTTTGGTTCCAAATTTCCAATTATTCCTTTCTTGCTCAGAATCTGTTTTTCTCTTGTGTTTTGGGTTCTGGAAAGTGTAGCAGACAATGTGCAGTAAATTGGAAGAAAAACATCATCTCTGAAATTAGAAAGCTATAACTACTATTTTTCTTTGAACCATGTCTTTCCTGTTCAGTTGGGTCTCCAAACAGGCAAAACTGATTTTGTGTAAAAAAGAGCTTTAAAGGGGTTGTCTCGCTACATTGATTCATCTTACCTCAGTCAGTTTTCTTGGTTTCATTTTGAATTCAGGGGTGTGTTTACTGGCTTCCACTAGGCTGCAGTAGAAGCCAGGTCTGTAGCTATAACAAAAAGTGATGGCAGCCTATCATGAGAGATTGAACAGGTCTGTAGCTATAGCGACCTGAGGAGCTGATGCAGCCCATACAAGAGGGGATCTCTCAGAATAGGTAGAACACTGTTAATGGACACACATTGAAAAGTGACTTGTTTTTGCAAGATCTTAACATAAAAAGCAATCCTTGTAGTGAGACAACCCCTTTAATCTAAAGTGCTATTAAGGAACATCTAAAAATGCCTTTGATAGACCAAAGTCTAAATTTAAGTTCTTAATGGGTTTGTCGGGTTTCTATAAAAAAATAGGAAAACACCTCGTGCCCCATAAGGAAAAAAAAACCCTATACTGGCCTTCCTCCGGTCTTCTGTTCTAGCGCTGCGTCTCTCTGATCTTCTGTGTTCTTCCTTCGGGCGGGTACATCACCCCTGCAGCAGTTATGTGCCACCCCTATGCATCACCATTTGCTCCAAGTGGTCATGTAAGCAGAGACATGTGACTGCTGCAGCGTTCCTGTTCAGAAGAGCAACACCGTAAACAGAAGACCAGAGACCTAGAGTGGATTGGGGGATGGGGAGTAGAAGTGTGTGGTTTTCTAATATATATTTTCATGGGGCACCAGAAGCTTACTAACTTTTTTAGGAACCAGACATCCCCTTTAAAGGGAATGTGTCATCAAAAAATGCCTTATTGGTTAACTCACATTTTTATGTTAAACACATTTTGTAGGAATTTTTGGTTATGTTTTTTTTAATTTTCCAGATCACTTTCAATATTTTTTTAATAATTCTTAAGTCCTGTAGTTTTCACTTTGGCCACTAAGCCTAATAATCGTCTGACACTTCCTGTTCTGTTTAGAGAGCTTTTCAGCAGTGTCTGCTCATTATCAGTAAAAGCAGGGTCAAACTGAAAGGAGACACCAATGTATACAGATAACACAGAATCCACCAGTCACAAGAGGTGATGTCACTGCTCCCCCTCCACCCTCCCTTCACAGTGAAAACTCTCCTACACAAGTCTATGGGACAGAAACTGTCTTAAGAATCCTATGTGCATGAAGCTGCTATAAAGTATCTCTCTGACTGCTGTTACAGCCGTGCAAGCAAGAATGTGTCTCCCCCCCCCCCCCCCCATCATATAGACAGCCGGATAGAGAAATCTACAACCAGGAAATAAAAACGACAGAGGAAAAGCATATGGATCAGGGGCTTGATTTAATAAGTTAAAAAAAAAAAAAAAAAATGGCGACAGATTCCCTTTAAATTAATGTATCTTTCACAACCTGCTAATATTTACACTTGTAATTTGTGACATGAAGAGTGTGTAGAGCTATTTTTATTTTTTCACATAACAGGAGTTGAAGCTACCGTGTGCTCGGGTTGTAGAAACAAGTGGTATCCTTAATGTACTGATCAAGCTACTAGAGGTGGTTCAGCCATGTCTGCAGGCAGCTAAGGAGCAGAAGGAAGTGCAGACACCCAAGTAAGACACTCCTATAAAACCATGTCAAGTCATGTTTTGCCAATGCTTATTCTGCACCTTTCACTTAAAGGGGTTGTGCTGAATATATATCTATCTATCACAAAGCGACTTTTCAGCTCTCACAGAGCCTTTGTCAAGCCTGTGAGAGCTAAAACGTCGCTTTGGGGCATGGAGGAATAAACTACTCTTTTGCTTGTAAATCTTTGTGGAGTGCTGTGGATTTTTCACTACTTTATTTATTGGAGCCCTTATATCAGAGCTGTCGCCACTGGCACCCGTTTCTATTTTTTTCTTCTATTATTGTGTGTTTGTGTATTACTACATATACCTCAACGGCCGCTGTAGCGTCTATATACTATATCCACACTATACCTACAATGGCTGTTGAGGTAAATGTAGTGTGTATATAGTGGGGATAGATATAGATAGATAGATATAGAGAGAGAGGTGTGTGTGTATATATATATACAGAGAGAGAGGTGTGTGTGTGTGTATATATATATATGTGTGTGTGTGTGTGTGTCTATATATATATTTATATATATATATATATATATATTATAATATATATACATCTATAATATATAATATATATATATATATATATATATATATATATATATATATATAGAGAGAGAGAGAGAGAGCGAATAGTATATAGAATAGGCTATTGAGGTAAATGTAGTAGTCACACGGCACGCCTACAACTGTAGCTCTGCCCAGTGAGGATAAAGATCCAGCATGGCGATATTATGTGATATAACAGCATTTATAAGTAGTTCACATCCTTGATTGTGACATAGATTTGCTGCTTCTATATGTTCTTATTTTTATATATATAAATGTGTTCAGCCCTCAGTCTCCTTTCTATTATGCAGAGCTGACCCTAACCAGCAAGTAACTGACGGAGCCTGTCCTACTTCGTGTAGGACCATTTTTTTGCGGAGGAAGGAGCCCGGTGCCAATTTTGTTCTTCTATAATTATTATCCTCTAGACAAAACTAGCAGACTTCTCAAATTAAAGATGATTAGGAATTTTTTCATTTTGACATGTAGTTTTTCTATTTAGTTTTCTTCATTTCTCATAGAACACCTTTAACTAATCCCTTATTTTTTTTAGGTGGATTACCCCTGTCTTGCTGCTTATCGATTTCTATGAGAAAACGTCTATTTCCTCCAAGAGGAGAATGCAGATGAACAGGGTAAATGTTTTAAGATTGTAAATTTTAGCTTTTTGCTGTTCAGTTTGTGGCAGGATGCTTTGGATGGACCGAGGAGATGACTGTCCTTGTTGTCAAAACCAAGCAAACAACCGCTTCGGGAAAAAAACCCTTTTTTGGG
>JAODAL010016961.1:0-79160 GCA_025379985.1 Phyllomedusa bahiana
CTGCTGCCTACCTGGGCCTGTGCTATACCAGCCTGTGTACATCAGAGGTGATCAGCTGCTGCTATAAGCTGGGCCTGTGCTATACCAGCCTGTGTACATCAGCGGTGATCAGCTGCCGCTATAAGCTGGGCCTGTGCTATACCAGCTTGTGTACATCAGAGGTGATCAGCTGCTGCTCTAACCTGGGCCTGTGCTATACCAGCCTGTGTACATCAGCGGTGATCAGCTGCTGCTATAAACTGGGCCTGTGCTATACCAGCCGTGATCAGCTGCTGCTATAAGCTGGGCCTGTGCTATACCAGCCTGTGTACATCAGAGGTGATCAGCTGCTGCTATAAGATGGGCCTGTGCTATACCAGCCTGTGTACATCAGAGGTGATCAGCTGCTGCTATAACCTGGGCCTGTGCTATACCAGCCTGTGTACATCAGCGGTGATTAGCTGCTGCTAGAAGATGGGCCTGTGCTATACCAGCCTGTGTACATCAATGGTGATCAGCTGCTGCTATAAGCTGGGCCTGTGCTATACCAGCTTGTGTACATCAGAGGTGATCAGCTGCTGCTATAAGCTGGGCCTGTGCTATACCAGCCTGTGTACACAGAGTAGATCAGCTGTGCTGTAATCTGGGCCTGTGCTAACCAGCCTGTGTACATCGAGGTGATCAGCTGCTGCTATAACCTGGGCCTGTTCTACACCAGCCTGTGTACATCAGTGGTGATCAGCTGCTGCTATAAGATGGGCCTGTGCTATACCAGCGGTGATCAGCTGCCGCTATAAGATGGGCCTGTGCTATACCAGCCTGTGTACATCAGAGGTGATCAGCTGCTGCTATAAGCTGGGCCTGTGCTATTCCAGCCTGTTTACATCAGAGGTGATCAGCTGCTGCTATAAGCTGGGCCTGTGCTATACCAGCGGTGATCAGCTGCCGCTAGAAGCTGGGTCTGTGCTATACCAGCCGTGATCAGCTGCCGCTAGAAGCTGGGCCTGTGCTATACCGGCCGTGATCAGCTGCCGTTAGAAGCTGGGCCTGTGCTATACCGGCGGTGATCAGCTGCCGCTAGAAGCTGGGCCTGTGCTATACCGGCGGTGATCAGCTGCCGCTAGAAGCTGGGCCTGTGCTATACCGGCGGTGATCAGCTGCTGCTATAAGCTGGGCCTGTGCTATACCGGCGGTGATCAGCTGCCGTTAGAAGCTGGGCCTGTGCTATACCGGCCGTGATCAGCTGCCGCTAGATGCTGGGCCTGTGCTATACCGGCGGTGATCAGCTGCTGCTAGAAGCTGGGCCTGTGCTACACCAGCAGTGATCAGCTGCCGCTAGAAGCTGGGCCTGTGCTATACCAGCCTGTGTACATCAGCGGTGATCAGCTGCTGCTATAACCTGGGCCTGTGCTATACCGGCGGTGATCAGCTGCTGCTGTAAGCTGGGCCTGTGCTATACCGGCCGTGATCAGCTGCCGCTATAAGCTGGTCCTGTGCTATACCAGCCGTGATCAGCTGATGCTATAATCTGGTCCTGTTCTATACCAGATGTGATCAGCTGATTCTTTAAGCTGGGCCTGTGCTATACCAGCCGTGATCAGCTGCCGCGATAAGATGGGCCTGTGCTATACCAGCCTGTGTACATCAGAGGTGATCAGCTGCTGCTATAAGATGGGCCTGTGCTATACCAGCCTGTGTACATCAGAGGTGATCAGCTGCTGCTGTAAGATGGGCCTGTGCTATACCAGCGGTGACCAGCTGCCGCTAGAAGCACGGCCCGTGCTACACCCGCGCTGATCAGCTCCCGCTAGAAGCTGGGCCTGTGCTATACCGGCGGTGATCAGCTGCTGCTATAAGCTGGGCCTGTGCTATACCAGCCTGTGTACATCAGAGGTGATCAGATACTGTTATATTCCAGGTCTGTACAATGCCAGCCTGTGAAAGTGAAGCTCTACTAACGTCCAGTTACCCCTCTACTATGGCAGTCAGCTGAGTAGTCGGGGGCAGGCTCCTAGTGGCCGTGTTCACATCATATTTTCTATCCATTTGGATACCTTGCAGAACGTATCCTGACATATACCCTAGCGGAGCCATAAGACTCATTAGGGCAAATGTAGTTTCCTTAGGACTAAGTTTGCTGTAGTCACTCTATGTACCAAACACAAAGCACATAAAGCGTATACGGTCGGGAAATACAGCAAACATTCCAAAACAGACAACATTTGCTGTATAGATTCTCATGGCTCGGTCGCGGTATACATCAGAATATCTCTCTGAAGGTGGGTGAAAGGGGCCATAGTCTGGCCAGACATCTGCCTGCAGTGACCGCTAAATACTGTCATGGATGATCTGCCTCTCTATAGGGTTGGGCTCCCACATTGGGTCAAACATGAGTTGATTCTACATTGTTACCGGATAGGTAGTCTTGTGGATAGTACTGTAGGACCATTGCCAATCGGCATCAGCTGTCAACTGATTGCACAGCTCAGTATAGATAGGTGCACAGCAGTATGGAGCACTTCCTCCACATGTGTCAGGAGCTGCAGTGTCACGGCTGCCATCTGATAAGACACAGTTCAATGACGTATGGAGCTCTGGTGGAAGAAGGAATGCTAGTAGATAACATGTTTAAAGGGGTTGTCTCATCTCAAAGTTTCATAGGATGCATGAATGAAATAATGCTGCTTTGCTCTGTCACTTCCTGGTCAAGCTGTCTGTAATTAGCATATGAGCTCTGTGTATTCAGGCTTCTCCATTTATCAGTCTAGATTAAATAAATTACCTTCTCTGAGGTCCAGAGAAGCTTCTGAGCTAATGTAAACAGTAGCTTAATTACTGTCTTTTGTCTGAAAGATCAGATAACACACAAGCTCTCACACTGCAGGTCCCAACCTGTGTGATGACATCACTCCCTGCTATCAGATAAAACAAACAGCAGCGGAGAAGGAGTACACAGGTCGGTCACTTGGAGAACCAGAGAGCCCTCAGAAGGTGATAAAATCACTTGTAGCTCCTTAACAAAAAAAAGACAAACAAAACAATATATTTGGAAAATGTCTTCATTTAGTGTTCCCTTCATTTTGAAAGCTATTCTTTGTAGCGAGACAACCCCTTTAAGGACAGTGTTCTTCATCAATCTTCTTGTAGATATGAGTAACAAAGGTTCAGATTTGCCGTCATTGATCAGATCACGGCTATAACACTGGTGCCTCTCTGGGCACTGCCGTGTAAGGAAGACTTGAAGGTCACCAGATGATTAGACATCGTCCAGAGATGTGTGGAGCTCGGGAGGTAGAAAGAACCTGGATAGAAGTCGTGTATAATAACCCCATTCTCCATCAGTCCTCCTGTAGGTAGAAGTGCGGGGTACCCAAGATGTAGGCATCCAATCATTGATCAGAACCCAGCTTAAACACTGGTACCTTTCTAGGCACTGTGGTATTAGGCAGGGCTGTGGAGTCGGAGGCTATTTTGCAGGAGTCGGAGTCATCATAAAATGGACCGACTCCGACTCCCAAAATATATAATAAGTTGTTCCAGTTAGTTTGATGCAGTGCAAAGAGCAAGAGTAGTTGAATCTGGCCAGTGCTACTGCTCCCTCATCACATGAGGAGTGTAACTGATGACATGGAGCAGGCAAAACGCTGCCCCAGGGGAAAAGATTCTGCTCCCAGGGCAAACAGATTTCAGCACAATTTTTCACCTGTTTTCAAAGAAGTAGAAGAGTTTAACCATTTATCAGAACTGACTGTGGCTGAGGCAATTCCTTTATACCCTGACTTTGTTAGAGATGTTACCGCTGTGGTCACCGCTTTGGCCCCAATCCAAGTTAGTGTAGAGAGGCCGTTCTCTAGCCTGGAAATGAGATCAGAGGTGAGGTCATGTATGCAGGATCTGATGGAGGCAATATTTCTCAGAACAAATTCAGAGACTCCACAAATGTTCCTGTAGTGTTTTGCATATTTACAATTTTTTTGTGTTCTAAAGTCATATCCAATAAATATATTTTACACTGACAAGCAAAATGGTAACAATGGTTTGAACTTGTGACTTTCAGGCTCCATATCTCTCCATCCACTACAGCTTTGCACATGAGTCTAATGTAATTTTATATACAGTCATCTTACCTATCTTATACATAAATTTGACTTGCAAGTATTTAGCATCTGATTAGTTCTGCAGATTCTTTCCTGTAACTGCATTGTTACTGTTTTGCTCCTAAAAATCAAAATGTTAATTTTTATTATTTTGTTAGTATTTGGGAAATCCACCTTTGGTTTTCAGCTCTGCCTGAATCCTTCTGGGCTCTGAATCAGATTCAAGCACATCTTGACCAAAATCTGATCCCAGGTCTCTTCTACACATTCCCAATGTTGGTGCAGACTGGACTTGGATACAAATACAGCTTTTTCTTCAACTCTACCCACAAGTGTTCAAAAGATCAAAACGTTGTTACCCTTTTGCTTGTCAGTGTCTTTTCTACCTAAATAGCTTGATTATTATATCATAAGGTGATAAACAGACTGATGTTACCATTTTACTACAGTAAAGTTATTACTTAAACATGCGCCGTGTATGAGGGAGTCGGGAGTCGGAGGTTTGGGAAATTGAGGAGTCGGGGCTTCGGCTTGCCGACTCCACAGCCCTGGTATTAGGAATGAAGCTTGAAAGTGTCTGGAATGTGAATTGAAAGGTGATATAATGTGTAAAATATGAGGGTGATTAAGTTCTGTCAAGAGAAAAAACCTGTTGACACCTACAGAAATCCAGGTCACCAAGGACGTGTTTCATTTCATCAGAGGAAGAGGTTTCTACTTCCAAGTAGGAAATGTTCTCTGAGAGTTCTTAGGAAGAATAGCACCTGGTCTAATTGACAGTAGAGGTGAGTGTGAGGGATCTGAGGGGTTGGGAGGCGTGCAGACCTACACAGTTCAGTCACATTATTATGACCACTTCCTACTATTGGTATGTTCACCCGGCTGATTTTTCAGCGTCCAAATCGGTTTCAAATATTCACCGGAAAAACGCCTTTTCCGCGGTTTTCAAACGAGGATTTGCGGTTTTCGATGTGCTTTCCATTCTGACATTCAGATATTGTGCCAGGGCATTTTGTGAGCACGGATCCACATCCAAAAACTAGCCGCGGTTTTTAAACGCGCCATTGATTCCTATGGGCATTTTACTTGTGGGAAACGCCTCAAGAATTGGCGTCACTTCTTTTCCAGCGCTGAAAATAAGTGTGGAAAAAATACAACTTGTGGACTTAGACAATTTTTAACAATTCTATTGAAAAAACGTAACTGGAGGTGTTTTTTTTTATGCATTTTGGACTCCACACCAAAATGGCACTGTGTGAACACACCCTAACAATGTCAATAAGGAGGTCACGTATGGTAAGCTAGCTTGATGGGTATAAAAGGTGTGATCGGTTGTCCCTATCGCACATACCGTGTTTCCCTGAAAATAAGACACCCCTGAAAGTAAGACATAGCAGAGATTTTGTTGAATTCCCCAATATAAGGCACCCCGCAAAAAATAAGACATAGCGGAAATCAGAGCTGCAGCTCCCCATACACAGGGCCGTCCCTAAGGGTGGACAGAGAGAAAGGTGGATGGGAGTGGGGGCCGGGTGTTTCCAAGCCCTGCTCACCCTGAGAAATGGCCCTGGGACATATTGTTGCAGCAGTGTTGAAGGACCTGTGTAGGGAGGTCATGTGACTGATGTCACCACAGGTCCCAAACATCCCAGGACAGGGGACAGAAAGTACGTGTAAGTGAGGGATGTGGGGAGAACAGAGCAATGATACTGACACACACACATCTCACAGGATGGCTGATGGGGCATGCTGGAACCTCTAGTTCTACAAGTCTCAGCATGTCACATTTGCCATCCTTTGAGATAAGTCACTGCAGCTGCCATAAATGTCCTTTACATACATATATCCTATGGTTTGTGACTATAAACTTTAAGAGATTATATATACATATATATATATATTTATATATATATTATAATATATATACATACATACATATATGTACACAGACGCGCACGCATAGGCATATGCACACACTAGTATAGCATGCTATAATTTATTTGTGGAAAAATAGGACGTCCCCTGAAATTAAGACATAGTGCAACTTTAGGAGCAAAAATTAATATAAGACGCTGTCTTATTTTCGGGGAATCAGGGTATCCCTAAAAGTAAAAGGGCCAATTTATTAGAGTTGCAAAATGTTCGCTTGTTGCTGTGGTAAAAGTGTATTGTGAGTGACCAAGTGGCGTCATTGTGAATAAGTGACGTGGAAACTGCAGAGCACCACCTGCCATTGAGGTGAACGTCGGCTACAAAGCTGCACGAGGGTGGACTGACATGCTACAGTGAAGCAGCTCGCCTGTTGTGTTGTGTCTGTGTGAATATACGCTTTTACGTTTCTGTAGGACCCAAACCCGAATCTAATATTATGCAATGTGATTTACTTTGCTTTTAATACGGAACACACAAGTGATCGCTGATGTGTCTCATTGCGTTTATTGGATCCGTCTTTCGCACACGCTCTTAAGAATTGACATGTCAACTCTTGGTACGAAAGATGCAGCAGGAGCCCTATTTAAATCTATAGGGTGCGATCCTGCGGCATCCAACACACATGGAAACATTGAATCCGTTTAGGATATGATCACCACTGCGTTTTTGGATGACATATATATATTTTTTTAAAGCGGATCCAAGAACGCAGTGTGAACGGCCCTTAGAGTTAATACGTTGTCAGTTTAATCCAGAAAGTTAATAAACCTCATATTTATAAAAGTAACACTGGGGTTTTGGCTTTCTTAGAAGTTGATCTATATGTGCAGAAATATTATGCAACTGAATGAGAACCGAAAATATTTGCATCTTACTTGTTTATCTTCATCTGTTAGCGTATGTTCACATGACTTCTTGCAGACGTATAGCGGCGCAAACTTATAAAGCGCTCCGGCCGGCATCCATGCACTTTAACTTTCCCCGGCATGTACCGTGCGGCGGCAGAAAGAAGTGACATGTCGACAAGTGTTATGATTTACCGTATTTGTGGGGCATATTACAGCGCGGTTACGCACCCTTAGGGTATGTTCACACGGCTTACTTGCGGGGCGTACAGTACGGCCCGTAATTACGCCGGGTGTTCGGGAGTCACGCTGATCGGTGCGTTCTTCCGCGAGGGGGGGGAGAGGCGGCAGTCCAACGGCCCCATAGACATGCATTACTTTCGCACCACGAATAAGTGACATGTCAATACGATTGTATTGTACGAGCGGGGAGAGGAGGCGTAATCCATAGTTCTCTATAATTATGGGACGCGTTTCGCTCGTATTAGAGCGCAGTACGTGGCAAAATGTGCGCAAAAATAAGCCGTGTGAACTTACCCTTAAAGTGAGAATAATAAACAACAATTCAAAATTTACAAATAAACATTTCTGACCTTTCCAAACAAAAATAAATCGGTGACCAATATAGTCACTTTTCTTTTTAAGTCTTTGGCCTTCCACCTGTGGAGTCTGTCAGTTTCTTAATCTGTTGACCTTTTGCACAGCAGGAACTAGCTTATCTTTAACCCCTACCGCCGGAGCCAGTTTTGGCCTCTCTGACAGAGCCCCATTTTTTAAATCTGTCATGTGTCACTTTATGTAGAATAACTTTTTTGACACTTTAACCTATCCATGTGATTCAGAGATTGTTTCTCGTGACACATTGTGCTTTAAGATAGTAAGAAATTTTGGTCCAAAAAAATGCTTGTTTATTTGTGAAAAATATCAAATTATCGTGAAAAATGTGAAAAATTTACCAATTTCAAACTTCAAAAATTTCTGCATGTAAGACAGATAGTTATTCCACTCAAAATAGCTTATAACTAGCATCTACCATATGTCTGCTGTAGTTTGGCATCATTTTTTTAAATGTCTTTTTTTTTTTTTTTTACAACATTAGGGGGCTTATAAATTTAGTAGTAATTTTCAAAGTTCGAACGTGACTTTGATTGACCTGTATGTTAGATACCCCCATAAATGACCTCATCTAAGAAACTACACCCCTTAAAGTATTCAAAACCGCATTTAGGAAGATTATTAACCCATTAGGTGTTTCACAGGAATTAAAGCAAAGTGGAAGTGATATTTCAAAGTTTCACTTTTTTTTGCAGATTTTCAATTTTGATACATTATTGACAAGAATACGGTAAATGTGACTAGGTAAATGCAACTTAAAATTTATTCCCCAGATTCTGCCGTTTTCAGAGATATCCCATATGTGTCCCTAGTGCATTATTTGGCTCAACCACAAGCCCCAGAATAGGAGGAGCACCTACTGGACTCTGGGGCCTCATTTTCATTACAATTTTATTTAGGGGCCATGTCAGGTTTGCGGACACCCTAAGGTTCCAAAACTTAATAAATACCCCATATTGGAAACTACACCCCTTAAGGAATATATCCAGGGGTGCAGTGAGTGTATCGACCCCACAGGCGTTTCACAATTTTTTTTAGCGTTTGGCTCTGAAAATAAAGAAATATATATTTTTTCCAATAATCTGCAATTTTAGCTGAAAATGTTTAATTTTTACAAGGAATCTTGGAAAAAAAGCCCCAAAATTGTGTTACGCAATTTCTTCCAAGTTCGGCAATACCCTACATGTGGGTGTAAACTGCTGAAGGGAGGGAGCGCTATTTGGCTTTTGGAGCACAGATATTGGTGGGGCCATGTCGCATCTGCAACGCCCCCAAAGTACTAGAATAGGTGAAACCTTCCAGAAGTTGCTCCATTTTGGATTCAACACCCCTCAGGGATCTCACCTAAGGGTGTATTTTGCATTTTGGGTGCACAGGTGTTCCGTAGTTTTTTTTTTTTTTAGCATTGGGCCATGGAAATGGAGGGGGGAAACACATTTCCGCCATTGTTTTTGGGCTTCATTTTTACAGTATTCGCCATACGGGATAAATGACAGGATAACTTTACTATGGGGGTCGGTACAATTACAATGATATAAAATTTATATAGTTTTTTTATGTCTTATTACTTTTACACAAAAGAAGTGAGTTTTATAAAAAGTTGCGTTTTTTATGTTGTCCTATTCTGACAGCCATAAATTTTCTTAATTTTTTGCATATATGGAGCTGTTTGTGGCTTGTTTTTATTACGAGATGAGTTGATTGGTACCATTACGGGGGGCATGTGATGCTTTGATCACTTTTTATTAAGGTTTTGTGAGGCATTTTGTGTACAAAATAACAGCAAATCCTGGTAGTGTTTTTTATTTTTTAACAGCGTGTCCACTGTGCGGTATAAAATGACATGCTAGTTTTACTCAGCAGGTTGATACGATTACATTGATACCACATTTGTATATTTTTTACTCCATTTTATGTGCTGCGGGATGAACAAAAATCGCTATTCTGTGACTGTTTTTTGGTTTTTTTTTTTTACGGCGTTCACCATACGGGTTAATTAACATGACAGTTTTATAGGGTGGGTCGTTACGCACGCGGCGATACCAAATATGGGTACTTTATTTTTTATCTTTTTTGAGGCGATTGCCGTTTGTAAAGGGGAAAAGGGCGATGTACGTGTTTTTATTTTATTTTTTGTGTTTTACTTTTTCACACTTTTCCCCAGGGGGGAATTGCATGAACGATCGTCAGATCGTTCATGCAATAGGAGATCAGCACACAGCTTATAGCTGTGTCTTGTTCGGTGGTGGTCAGGTTTCAACCTTCCTTATCCTGGCCATGTCTCTGAGTACGGAATACCTTCTACTTCTGGGCACTCCAGGGAGGTGGCAGCTTTGTAGGATAACGGGTTCCTTGTTGCTTCACCTTTTTGATTTGTTTCAAATCTTTAGCAGTTAAAGGGATTTTGTCATGAAGGCATTTCTTATCTAGTTTTTCCTGCTTCAGCTTTCGGTTTGCTCAAAAGGGGACGTATGTGATTTGTTTGAACTGCATATCATGAAACCCAGCAGGCTGACATCACCATACCTTTCCTCACAGTGTTCTCACTCTAGTTAAACAAAGTTATATTTATGTAGAGAGCTGTGTGTAGCTAAGTGGTTAGCACTTCTGCCTTTCAGCAAAGATGTCTTAGGTTCAAATCCCTGCAGGAGCCAAACCTGATTGAGGTTTCTTTTATTTATTATTTTATTTATTTATTTGCACTGTTTGGCTAATTACTGAAGAGTACAGAGGACATGAGAAGAATGACAGCATCTGTGGTTCAACTCTCACTCAGCAGTGAGTGTGTATGATTACTAAGCAGGGAAGAGACTGTCAGGAGCTGCCTGAGAGAAGAGGTGATGACTGAGGAGCTCTCATCACTGGTTGTATCCCCTAGGGACAACTTATTCACTCTGGATCACTAAGGTAGCAGCTAAAACAAAAATGGTACAGAATTTTTAATAATGGGAAAAAAAGTTTTATTTAATTTGCAAGCTTTCTACATCAATTTTACTTTGTGGTAAAACTTCTTTAATTTGCGTCTTTTTTTCTTAACACGTTTCTCGTGACCCTGTTGAACATTTGAAACAAAATGTTTGATGGTTCTCTGATCATGCCCCAACATTTTAGCCATTTCAAGAGTGCTGCATCCTCTGAAAGACTATTAAGATATATTTGCAGGGCGTACTTCAGCGCGTAATTGCGCTGCAGTGCACCTGTAGTACGCTCCAAAAATAGGGTAAAATTATAGCACTCATTAAGTGCTATGATAACCTGGCGTATTCCGTGATGTGTACTGTGCGCCCGTAAAAGAAGTGACGTGTCACTTCTTTTTGGCACGTATGTGCCGGGGAAAATGAAAGTGATGGGAGGCTGGGCTGTAGCGATGTTGAAAGTACACATTGGCCAGCATGTACTTTCAACAGCAGACGTTTTGAGGAGCTGCAATATGTCATGTGAATATACCTTAACAATTTTTTTTTTTTTTTTTTCTTTTCTCAAATCCCTTTTTTTTTGTCCCATTTTGACAAGTTGATAATTCTGCACACCTTGATATAGGGTGTTGATCTTCTGAGGCCATACTTTGTCTTATTACACACATACACATCACCTCATATACTTGAATCCAATAAGCATTCAAGTTTGAAAATGTGCATAAAGATGATATGGTCAAATATTCATTGCCTCATAATTGTGCATGCAGTGTAAAGACAGATTCCTTTTTGTACATGCATATTAGTGTCAGGGGTTTACTACACTCGCATTTAGACGACCACTTCAGCAAAAACTGATCTGTGTCATGAGGGAGCAGATTGTGACCAAGGGGATTCGCGACACGCAAAGAGATTCTTAATCTCCAGTCTTCTGAGGGGGAGGTGCGAGACCAAATTCTGTTTTCCTTCTAAACTGTGTAAAAAAAACTGTAGCCACGCCTTATTGCTTCCACATTTCTGGAAAAACCAGAGCTTCCAGTGACTTATGGACAAACCGGACATTCTTCGTTAGAACTGTTTTCGTGGTGAGATATCTGATCAGAAATTATGCATGGATACATGTTCAGTGGAGATACTTGCTGCCCGACTTGTTCCTTATACTCCTTGTGTGGAGCTTTGTCTTCCCATCTCGGGGACTAATGATAGGACCTGCCATAATGGTTTGTCTGGTGGGGGTAACAAAAAAAACTCCAAAGCCACACTTACAGCTCAATAGCTGGGAAATAAACTGAATTCCATCAACAGGCGTCTCTGGCCCTTGTGCTACATGGGAAAAGATACAAGAGGTGCCGGTAATTAATGAGCAAATGCTCTAAGTACTAGTTCACACCAGCATGCAAAAAGCCACAGTATAACACATCGGGAGACTGCAAAAATGCAACACCGATGAAATTGCATATAGATAAAGGGATACAAAGGGTAACGCCATTTATACAGTTACACAATGCTGGGTTCCAGCTTATATCCAGGGCTGTGGAGTTGGCAAGCCAAAGCCCCGTCTCTGACTACTCAATTTCCTAAACCTCCGACTCCGGACTCCCTCATACACGGCGCATGTTTAAGTGATAACTTTACTGTAGTAAAATGGTAATATCAGGCTGTTTATAACTTTGATACAATAATCAAGCTATTTAGAACAGACAATGACAAGCAAAAGAGTAACAATGTTTTGATCTTTTGAACACTTGCGGGTAGAGTTGAAGAAAAAGCTGTATTTGTATCCAAGACCAGTATTCACCAACATTGGGAATGTGTAGAAGAGACCTGGGATCAGGTCACAGTCAGTTTTGATGAATGGTTGAACTCTTCTACTTCTTTGAAAGCAGGTGAAACATTTTTGCTTTAATCTGTTTGCTATGGGAGCAGAATCTTTTCACCTGAGGCAGCGCTTTGCCTGCTCCATGTCATCAATTACATTCCTCATGTGATGAGACTGAAGATATGGGAGCAGGAGCACTGGCCAGACCCAATTCCTCTTGCTCTTTGCATCGAACTAACTGGACAAACTTTTTATATATTTTGGGAGTCGGAGTCGGTCCCTTTTATGACGACTCCGACACCACAGCCCTGCTTATATCGCCCACAATTAAAAAATGGTCCCATCTCGAGAACTTGTGCACTACTCTCCGCTAGCTTCAATGGGTGTTCCAAGTACAGTAGAGAGGTTGCAGCCACTCAACCTTTCTAAACGGAGAGTTTCTCCGAGGTGGGACCCGCACCTATCAGGCATGTGTGGCATATCCTGTCAATATCCCATGAATGTCTCAGGTGGCTACACCATTCTAATACTCCTCATTTTCACTTGATGTCTGGACTTTATGTAGGGGGGTGGATCTTCCAGGTAGGCATATATTATGCCATGCCTCCTCAAACACGGCAGTAAGTAAGTAGACTGCACAGTACCTGGATTTTGTTTTGGAAGCGAAGCAGTATATATCAATGTACCTGCCTGGCGGATGCCCTCAAGGACACTGATGACCCATGAAAGTCTATGGACCAAATGTGTACTGTAAGGGAGCGTTCCCACGGCAGAGGACAAATTCCAGTCGGTTTACCTGTTTTGTGGGGGGCACGGCCTTTCTCCGCGATAAGCGGGGAAAAGCTCTTCACATTCACAAGCACAGATTCCGTCCGAAGACCAGACGGAAGATTGTGCTTGTTGAATGTACTGTGGGGTGACCGCCGGGCGGAAAACCCGTGCAGTGGGGACATGCCCTAACCATAGTGTGTATATGACCAGTGTTATAATGTGGTCTGCATATTGTGCAATGGATATGTTTTGGATACATCTTGATTGGATACATTACATGTAAGTGTTTGTATGTAAACATCTTGCAAACTTTCTGAAATCCTCCTAGATTGTGACCTAAGCAGGTTCACGGCAGTTTAGCTTACTCTGATGTTTTTCCTACAGTGCCTTGCGAAAGTATTCGGTCCCCTTGAACTTTTCCACCTTTTGACACATTTCAGGCCTCAAACAAAGATATAAAATTTTAATTTTTTTTGTGAACAATCAACAACAAGTGGGACACAATTGTGAAGTGGAACGAAATTTATTGGATAGTTTAAACTTTTGTAAAAAATAAACTGAAAAGTGGGGCAATATTATTTGACTCCCTTAAGTTAATACTTTGTAGCGCCACCTTTTGCTGCGATTACAGCTGCAAGTCGCTTGGGGTTTGTCTCTATCAGTTTTGCACATGGAGAGACTGAAGTTCTTGCCCATTCCTCCTTGGCGCTGGAGCTCAGTGAGGATGGATGGAGAGAGTTTGTGAGCAGCTGGAGCTCAGGGAGGTTGGATGGAGACGTTTGTGAAGCAGCTGGAGCTCAGTGAGGTTGGATGGAGAGCGGTTGTGAGCGGCTGGTGCTCAGTGAGGTTGGATGGAGAGCGTTTGTGACAGCTGGAGCTCAGTGAGGTTGGATGGAGAGCGTTTTTTGAGCAGCTGGAGCTCAGTGAGGTTGGATGGAGAGCGTTTGTGAGCAGCTGGAGCTCAGTGAGGTTGGATGGAGAGCGTTTGTGAGCAGCTGGCGCTCAGTGAGGTTGGATGGTAGCGTTTGTGAGCAGCTGGAGCTCAGTGAGGTTGGATGTAGAGCGTTTGTGAGCAGCTGGAGCTCAGTGAGGTTGGATGGAGAGCGTTTGTGAGCAGCTGGTGCTCAGTGAGGTTGGATGGAGAGCGTTTGTGAGCAGCTGGAGCTCAGTGAGGTTGGATGGAGAGCGTTTGTGAGCAGCTGGAGCTCAGTGAGGTTGGATGGAGAGCGATTGTGAACAGCAGTTTTCAACTCTTTTCACAGATTCTCAATGGATTCAGCTCTGGACTGTGACTTGGCCATTCTAACACCTGGTAGGTTATTTGTGAACCTTCCATTGTAGGTTGTGAAGATTTTGCTTTGTTTGGGATCATTGTCTTGCTGGAAGATAAATCTCCGTCCCAGTCTCAGGTTATTTGCAGACTCCAACAGGGTTTCTTCCAGAATGGTCTTGTATTTGGCTCCATCCATCTTCCCATCAATTTTAACCATCTTCCCTGTCCCTGCTGAAGAAAAGCCCAAACCATGATGCTGCCACCACCATGTGTGACAGTGGGTATGGTGTGTCCAGGGTGATGAGCTGTGTTGCTTTTACGCCAAACATATTATTTTGCATTGTGGCCAAAAAGTTGGATTTTGGTTTCATCTGAGCAGAGCCCCTTTTTCCACATGTTTGGTGTCTCCCAGGTGGTTTGTGGCAAACTTTAAAGCAGACTTTTTATGGATATCTTTGAGAAATGGCTTCTTCTTGCCACTCTTCGATAAAGGCCAGATTTGTGCAGTGACTGATTGTTGTCCTATGGACAGACTCTCCCACCTCAGCTGTAGATCTCTGCAGTTCATCCAGAGTGATCATGGGCCTCTTGGCTGCATCTCTGATCAGTCTTCTCCTTGTTTGAGATGAAAGTTTAGAGGGACGGCCGGGTCTTGGTAGATTTGCAGTGGTCTGATACTCCATTTCACAGTGCTCCTTGGGATGTTTGAAGTTTGGGAAATCTTTTTGTTTCTAAATCCGGCTTTAAACTTCTCTACAACAGTATCACGGACCTGCCTGGTGTGTTCCTTGGTCTTCATGATGCTCTCTACACTTTAAACAGAACCATGAGACTATCACAGAGCAGGTCCATTTATATGGAGACTTGATTACACACAGGTGGATTATATTTATCATCATCAGTCATTTAGGCAACATTGGATCATTCAGAGATCCTCACTGAAGTTCTGAAGTGAGTTTGCTGCAATGAATATAAGGGGGCCGAATAATTTTGCACGCCCCACTTTTCAGTTTTTTACTTTTTACAAAAGTTTAAAATATCCAATAAATTTCGATCCACTTCACAATTGTGTCCCACTTGTTGATTCTTCACCAAATAATTAAAATGTTATATCTTTGTTTGAAGCCTGAAATGTGACAAAAGGTTGAAAAGTTCACTGTATATGCCATGACTTGGCGACTGTCCCGTGTGCCATGACTTGGCCCCTGGTGACGGCCTCTGTCCCGTGTGCCGTGACTTGGCCCCTGGTGACGGCCTCTCGTGTGCCGTGACTTGGCCCCTGGTGACGGCCTCCGTCCCGTGTGCCCTGGCTTGGCCTCTGATAATAGTGTCTGTAGTATGTGCCGTGACTTGGTAACTGGACCCTTTGCTTTTATTAATTGATTATCCCCTCGCTGAGATCCTGTCTAGGGTTCCATGTGCTTTGTGATCAAATACTTTGGCACAAAATAAGATGACATTTCATCTACTAAATTACAGTCTTTAACGTAACGGGAAAAGACTTCTTCAATAAGTTATTCGCATTCAGATCCCAAAATATGGAGATCTGTTAAGCTCACTGGCAGTTCATGGAAGAATTGATGTGGCCTAATTGTTGTGTATGTAAATAAGTAACCCGTCTGCTAGATCTTACATAGTTAAGAACCAGCAGTGTTCATTTATTCAGATAAGACGTACCACGACCACACTCTGTGAAGCCCCCTACCCTGGGTTACTATGGCTAGAAGGTGGCAGCAGATTGCACAGTTTTGGGAACTACTCAGTGTGACCAATGAAACCCTGTTTTCTTAATAGTAAAAGTTTAGAAAAGAATTTACAATGGAATTGCATAAAAAAAAATCTAAAGGAAAAACCTTACGTTTGTATACGTATACAGTGAACAACTGTTGAAAACAAGTGAAGAGCAGAGTTAGAAATAAATTTTAGGTAAACCAGAAAGATATGGGGAGGAAAAACCTACTCCATGATAACCTGTCTTGGATAATATAACAATACTACATTGGGAGAGACCAAAATAAAGAAAAAAGGCTCAGGGACCTTAATTGTAATGTTTTCTGGAAACTTACCGATTGCTCAGGTGTATGAGCACCATTTCCTCCACCGCTTCTGGCGATCTCTGAAAACCACTCCTCTATAGATTAAGATAACGTTATCTTACCATGACCTACAAGGCTCTCCATAACCTCTCCCCTCCATACATCCAAAATCTCCAGATCTCTCCACTCCTCACAGGACCTTCTTCTCTGTTCTCCTCTTATCAGCTCCTCACAACCGTCTCCAAGACTTCTCTCGCGCTTCCCCCACACTCTGGACTGCACTGCCCCAACACATCGGACTCTCTGCCACTCTCACCAGCTTCAAAAGCAACCTGAAAACCCATTTCTTCAGGATTGCCTATAACCTACAATGACCCTGCTGCCACTGTACTACCCCACAAACATGTCTGCCCCTCTCCTCCTGTCTCTTCCCTCCTCCTTGTAGATTGTAAGCCTTTGCGGGCAGAGTCCTCTCTCCCTCTGTACCAGTTATACGTCATTCATTGTCATTATTGTACTCACTTGACATATCATGTATGTGGACCCCCCCCTCAAATGTACAGCGCCATGGAATCAATGGCGCTTTAAAATAAATGTTGATAATAATTATTATCTTTCAATCATGTGAATTGACTGTTTTAAAGGCCTGTAGAAGATGTTGTGGTAATGATTTTTTTTTCCTCATTCAAAGCATTAAGAAAGCTTAAGAAATACAATCAGTATGTGATATAAAAGAAGGTGGATACAAAAATAATGAACAATTTATATAAGCAGTGCTCTCAGACAACATATACAGTATCTCACAAATTGAGTACACCCCTCACATTTTTATAAATCCTGTATCGTAGTATATCTTTTCATGGGACAACACTGAAGAAGTGACACTTCGATACAATCTGGAACAAAATATGGTCAGCACATCATTTTGAAAAATTAGTCTATAGGTGCACACTGGTGTGGCAATGAAAACACAAAACAATATCAGCAGCACTCTACAAGCACTAAAAAAAACAGTCAAAGGTGACATAGGACTTTTTTTTTTTTTTTTTTAGAAAAGCATTTCTGCTACTTAGAATATATGAAAATTTTGAGGTTCTTGATTGTATATTTTTGATCAAAACTCTAAAAGCCCATCTACTAATTGTAAGGTGACCTCAATCCAGATGGGAAGCTACTCTATGTGTTACCTCTCTTGCTGTCTGTTGAGACCTCCATATTTCAGAGAGAAAATTTCAACTATAACCTGATTAAAACCCTGTGCAGGTGGGTGAAGTGCAAAAACTAAGCTGCAGGCCAGCCACTATTGCACAGTCATTAATGTCTAAACCACTGGCAACAACAGTGAGTCCACCCCTAAGTGAGAGTGGACACATTGTGCCCAAAGTGTCAATATTTTCTGTGGTCACCATTATTTTCCAGCACTGCCTTAACTCTCTTGGGCATGGAGTTCACTAGAGCTTCAGAGCCACTGGAATCCGCTTCCACTCCTCCATGAAGATATCACGTAGTTGGTGGATGCTAGAGACCTTGCGCTCCTTCACCTTCCGTTCAAGGATGCCCCACAGATGCTCCATAGGGTTTAGGTCTGGAGAAATGCTTGTCCAGTCCAGCAACTTTACCCTCATTTTCTTTAGCAAGGCAGTGGTCATCTTGGAGGTGTGCTTAGGGTTGTTATCATGTTGGAATACTGACCTTTGGCCCAGTTTCTGAAGGGAGGGGATCATGCTCTGCTTCAGTATGTCACAGTACATGTGGGCATTCATGGTTCCCTCGATGAACTCTTGCTCCCCATACCAGTAGCATTCATGCAGCCCCAAAACATGACACTCCCACCACTATGCTCGACTGTAGGCAAGACATATTTGTCTTTGTACTCCTCCCCTACTTGCTGCCACACACACTTGACTCTTTCTGAACCAAATAAGCTTATCTTGGGTCCAGTAATCCATGTCCTTAGTCTGCTTGTCTTCAGCAAACTGTTTGCGGGCTTTCTTGTATATCATCCTTAGAAGAGGCTTCCTCCTGGGAAGACAGCCATGCAGACTAAATTTTTATGTCTGAGCACTGACAGGCTGACCCAAACCCCTTTAACCTCTGCAGCAATGATTTCAGCACTCGTAAGATTATTTTTAAAATACAATTTCCAGATATGACACAGAGCACGTGCACTCAACTTCTGTGGTCAACCATGGTGAGGCTTGTTCTGAGTTGAACCTGTCTTGTTACAGGGATGTTCTGGGACTTTGTAATTGATACTCATTAAAAATTATTTATCTGTACAACCAGGCAGAGAGCCCTTTACTCCTCTACTTCCTGCAAATCATGGACATCTATTGATCATATGGCTTTTGTTTCTGCTTCAATGGACGTTTTGTCATCACTCAGTGGGCGTGTTTTGAAGCCAGACTTGGCTCAGAAACTCTCCCCTGTGGTGGGCATGACCTGAACAGAGAACGTTCTGGCTGCATACAGTGATGTCATTCTCTCCTGCCAGTCTCAGCAGCAGGAGTGTTTAGGAAATGGTTGTTAGCTCTGCTGCAATTACTGTTAGTAATGAAAGCAGTAAAGAGCATTACAAAGCCTGGTGGGTTGTGTACTGTACAATTGTGTGCCAGAACTGTGCACATAGTGACTCATCACTGCTAGTTGCTAGAGTCTAGGTGTCTTCTTTACTGTGTAACAATAGGAGGAAATATCTTTCTGATAAATTTGCTGAAAAGACCTTTTCACCTGGTCAGAAAACTTGCATTGCTTGATTGGCTGACATGCAGCCTAGGACGTCTGTAGAATATATAAATCAAATTTTATATATATAGGTGTATTTGTACATATATTATAGGTGAGGAAAGAATATTTTTTTTTAACATGTTATAAACTGATGTAATTTAGAACACAGCCTGCTGCAAATACCCAGAAAGTGAAGTGGAGCAGAGATGTAGGGGCATGAGGTGCACATGTCTGAGAATGATGATAGAAGGGTTCAGGGCAGAGGTCAGCAGTGCTAGAAGGATTAGGGGGTGGTGCAGGGAGGTCCTACTGCAATGGATTCTGGGACTTGTAGGATAGATAGATATGCTGGTTAACTACTGACACTGTGGTCTGTACATTGATGGCTGTGTGTTGAGTTATATTGAGAGCACATCAAATTTACACTGTAAGGGTATGTACACTGTTAGGGTATATTCACACGGCGTAACTTCGGCATGCATTTCGCTGTGTACTTGCGCTCTAATACGGGCGAGATGCGTTCTGAAATTACGGTAATCCATAGTTCTCATAGAGAATTATGAATTACGCCTCCTCGCTCGTACAATACGATCGTATTGTATGCGCGGGGAGATAAGTGACATGTCAATTATTCGCAGTGAATACGCAACGCAAGTAATGAATGTCAATGGGGCCGGCGGGCTGTCCCAACCTCTTGCGTGCCGAAGGAGTACGCACGTATTAGCACAAGCTCCCGAAAGACACGATGTATTGCGTGTACTGTATGCACCGCAATACATCGTGCCAACATACCCTTGTACAAGCTGTAAATTGACTACTTTATATTGTATAAAAGTGTTTTATTTTCAGTGTTGATAAAAGATATAATACAATATTTACAAAAATTTAAGGTTTTTTTTTTTTTTTTTTTTTATAGATGGGTGACAGCGCATGCCAGGGACTTTAAAGAGAACCTGTCCCATAGGTTTTGCCTCCTTTGCTGATGATAGCATGAGTTAGTGATAGACATGATGTTTCTAGCACAGTGTCCCTTATTCTGTAAGATGACGCAGTTTCAGAGTATTTAATGCTCAAATCTGGCAGTTTTCAGGCAGAAAAAAGTTCAGCTTATTCACAAGCATGTATTAGCCCCACCCACCCAAGGCTGACCACGCCCACCTAACAAACTATGTTCACACGGCAATTATTGGGACTTAACTCGCTCTGTATTTCGCGCCGTACAGTGCTAAATATGGGGCGAGATACATCCCAATAATTATGGTAATCCACAGTTCTCATAGAATAATGAATGTCTATGGGGCCGGCGCCCCCCCCCCCCCCCTCCCAAGCACACGGCGTAATTGCGAGTGAAATACATCCCCACAATTATACCGTGTGAATATAGCCTTATTCACGTTTCTACTTATTCAAAGTAATAGGTTAATCCGTTGTGAGGTGGGCAGGGCTAGCCTCAGATGGGCGGGGCATAAAATAAACTGATTATTTTCATGAATAACGCGCATTCTTGTCTGGCTGAAAACTACCAGATTTGAGCGTTAAATATTCTACAACTCCAGCATCTTACAGATTAAGGGACCCGGCACTGGGAACATCATGTCTGTCACTAGTTTGTGCTGCCCTCACCAAGGAGGGCATAATATGTGACGCGTTCTCTCTTAACGAGGCGAGGCACAACTGTTCATTGGGTGGCGGAGATCTATGGAGATCTGCCGATTGATTAGTGGTAGAGTAAAAGTGAGATAATTGAAAGGGTGTTCAGGCCAAGAGTTCTGGTCCATGGAGAATAGCGCAACCCGGTAGTAGTTTCTTGTTGGACATGACTGTCCTTCTTTTGTTATTCTTCCACCAACCTCTATTTTTATTCAACACCCCCTCCCCAACTGCACCTGGGATCATTCTAGCGCCCCCAGTGGGAGGTATTGACCACTCTTAAAGACCATGAGGCAGCAATAAATGCTGGGAGATGTACACTAGTAATGAACTGGCAATTCTGCTCAAGGCTGTAGCTCCTAATTAGTATAAGATAGTGAATGAAATATGCAAAATGTGAATGTAACCAAACCCCTCGTGACCATGCTAACAAACTGCACATTGTGATGCAGGCATATCCACTGAATCTATTTCCTTTTGCCTATAAACATAAGAGCTGACGGAGAAGGAGGACAAGTCTTAAAGGGGTTTTCTCACCATGCATTTTTAGAGTCACAGGCAGCTTCAGCCTTGCACTTCATGGGTAGTCTGTGGGCCGGCCTGTAACAGTGATTGGCCTATTGGCTCTATTATTCCTAGCTGAGCCTTTTACAGTGAAATTACTGCAGGAGATGTAAAATCTAAAGTACACAAGGCTACAGAACTCAGGCGTGAAAACATGTTCTTTTCTCTGTTCCTAGAGCTTACATACAGGGTGACATCACCATGGACAGACAGCAGCTTCCAGCTAATCCGATAAAAGCAAGGAGAGAGAGAGGTGGTCGGTAACCAAGTGAAACTTGTGTGCACTAAGAAAATCACTCATCTCAACAAAGCAAAATGAAGAAAGCAATGTATTTTATAATAGTCTTTATAGTTAGAAAACTCCATTAAAGAAACTGCCCCACCGGTGTTGGGAGTTTTGGAAGAAGGCAGCTATGTTTTTCTAATCCAAGACAACCCATTTAATTTAGTTTTCAGTGCTCTGGAGTTTAGTGCAGTATTTCAGATCGCAACTAAGCGGTAGCATGCGTTTGCAGCCAAGAATTGCAATGGCTAACTGCACACCGTTTTACTGTGCATTACATTTGTTTTTTGGCAGCATGGGTTGTACAGGTGATCCCTCTGTTTCAATGTGATTCATCTGTTGATACATGAAAAAACTTTGAGATTCTCAATTCACATATTTTGATCAAAAGATGTTTAAGCTGCCCACGACTTTCAACGTGATCTGAAATAGGGCAGTCCTATGCTATCTTTTACCTCTCATCTGTTGATACCACTTGGCAAAAATCCACATCATTCAAAGTAAAAGAGCGTGTGGTTTTCCTGGGCAGCTGACAGCTACGCTACACAGTACCACTCATTGGGCACATATTATGTGGGTACCCTAGTCATCTCCCTAATACAGGCTAAAAGTGAATACAGATATGCCGTTCCACAGAAATGGGGACAATGTGTAAATTCTCCTGTGCCACTGGGTACTAGATGTGTGCCATACGGCCAAACTGTGCTCTAAAAATCCCTTATGGGTGTACAATTGTGTGCGGGTAGGCACCAAAAGTCTTTTATGTGTTTCTTGTTCAAGTGATAATTGCAGCTAAAATACAATGAAAAAAAAGTTTTACTTGTAATCATTGAACAGATAAAGGGTTGGTTTGGGTTAAATCAGATTTTAAAGGGTTTTGCCACGATGTAATGTTGAAAGGGGGCCCCAAATGGGGATTTTAAACACTTTTCTAAATTTTATTACAAAATTGCAGCCTGAGAGAGCTACAGGCTGCCTTACCCCCTTAGTTACTTTTAAAAAATTCTATTGATAGGACCTACATATAAAAAACCATTGCTCCCGGATCATACAGGCCCATTTCTCTAATCCCAGGGATACCAAAAAAACAGCTAAGGCTTTTGCAAAACGGATACTCGGTGTGGTTTTAATCTCGTGCATCCGGGACCCAGGCGGGTTTTTAATCCCAACGAGGGATACTTCCAAAAATTTTACGGAGACGGGTACCTAAAACCTGCATTTCCCGTTGAAAACGCTGGGGCTGGGTTTAAATCTGTTCTTTAGTTTCCTGGGCTTGGGCCCTTTTTATAGGGTGGAGGGGGAATTTTCTTATGGGCGGTTTTTTACATAAATTGGGGGTTTGGGGAAAAAATTTAAAATCCGGGTTTTAAAAGCTGTTTTAAAAACTGCCTAAGGAAAAGGGGTGCAGTTAAAAATTTACAATCAAAAACTTTGTTTGCGAAGGGGAAGGGGGCCCAGGGATGCCCTTTTTTCCCCATTCCCAATTTTGGGCCCTGGAAATTGAGCCTTTTAGCAGCTCGGGATTAAAGCAAACCCCCATATTTAAGGGGCTTTAGGAGAGGGAGGCTGGGGGAAACAAAAAAGCCTTTAAAAACGCTGAGGGATATCCTTTTTTTTGGGGGGCAAATACTGGGGTTCTTTGCCGAGGCAATTAATGACATTAAAAGCTATGGTGCCCCATTTGGGTTGAAAATTTTTAAATTTGGGGGGAAGCCCGTCATTATGCCGGGTGGATGCCAGGGATCTTTTTTAAACCTCCCCCCGGGAAGAAAAAAACCACTTCTAGTGCCCCAAATTTTTTCCATACCGGTTTATAATATTTTCTGTGAATTTAAAGGAATTGGGCGGTTAAAAATCTGGGATCCATTGCTATTTAAAAATTTAAAAAAAAAAATTGGAGGGTCGGGCCTTTTAAATTCCCTTTAAACGATAGGGGGAAAATTCAAATCGGGTTTAAAAAATTATTTGGAGGGCCCCCAGTTGTTTTTACCCCCTTTCATAATTTCTTCCAATTTTGGCCCCCCCAAGATTCTTTTTTAAATAAATGTATTTTCAAAAAGCCCTTATCTGGGGCGGGACACATGCCCGGTTTAAAAGCTAAAAAAAATTTCTGAAATTTTGGCAAAGGACAGGGGGGTTTTGGCAATTCCAAATCCAGCAGTTTACTTCGGGCAACAACTGCAATATTTTAGGGGTTTGGGGGATGGGGGGGGGGGAAAAGGTTTAAATTTTAAAACTATTACGCCCTATTTTAATTCTCCCAATTTTTATGGAAAAACTGGGGGGCAAAAAACTTTTTTATTTGGCCCCCAAAAAATTTTCCAACTTTAAATCTGATCCCCAAAAACTGGTGGAAATTAACGGGTGGATTTTGGGGTTCGGGGCCCTGCACATCCTATTCCGGGATTTGGAATCCCCCCTGGTTGTCCAAATTTTTTTGTCCCGGGGGATTTTGAGTCAGGGGCCCACTGGGGGGCCTTTAAAAATTTTCTCCCCGCTGTTTACAGATCGGGGGGGTGCTTAAAAGTTTTCAGAAAATTGAAAAATGGTTTTTCCCTTTACCGGCTTTAAAACACTTTTAAAAAAACTTACAGCTTGGGCACGCCAAAATGCAAAAAATCAGCCCAAAATTAAATATAATCCCAAGATTTACCCGATAGATGGGTCAAAACATCAAAAAAAAACCAAAGGGGACTGATACCACTTTATAAAAACTTTTATTGGCAAAATTTTTTTTCTAAAAACCCAATAGTTTTACGTTAGTGGGGGAGGAAGGAGATTTTTTGGCCCTATGAGCCTAAAATTTGGGAGGAATACTGGAGCCCAACCATTAAATTTCATAAAGTGAACCAGCATCGAATCTCTCAAAAACCCTTAATACAACGAGTTTACAGAACTCCCTATTTTAAAAAATTTTGGAAATTTAGGGGACTCTCCTTGTGTAATAGGTGTCATGTGCACCCGGCCTCTCTGATCCCTATGTTTCGGGGCATTGCCCTAAACTAGAGCGATATTTGGATTTTTTTTTGTCCAATTGAACCACGTAATTTTTTTAAAAATTTCAGTGGAAAAATAAATCCGTTGGTTTGTAAATTTTTGGGAAATTAGGAGAACCAAAAAGGTTTTCGAGGCTGAGAAAAAACGCCAAAAATCCAGGCTTTTATTTATGGCGAGGAAATTAATAGCGAAAAAGTGGCTGGGATGGGAGAATCTCCGGGCAGCACCCGGGGGTTTTTTTTTAAAAAAGTTTTTCTGGCTGGTTGCTCTGGAAAGGGGTTTTAAAAAATTTTTAAGGAGGACCCCAAAATTAAAAAATAATAAAATAAGGGCTAAATGGCTGGATTTCTTCTGGCTTTTCGGGACCCCCAAAATTTTTTTAGACAGAGGGTTTTTGGAAATTTCGGTGTAGAGGTTCCGGGGCTGGCTGGCAATTTTTTGGGGGAAAGGAGGCCCTTCCACCGCCCGGTACAAATTTTTTTTGTGACCAAAAATTGAATGTTTTTTAATAGCATTTCTATGTAATTTTAAAAAGGAAATTTAATGCTCTTAAACTGGAGATGGATTTTGGGGGGTGGTTTTTGGTTTGTGTTTTTGGGGAAAAAAAGTTGAAATTTTGGGTTTTAACCCAATTTACATATACTGTACTCTGTTTTTTATACTTTATATCTGACCAATAAAAAATTTATTGGGTTTTTTTAAAAAAAGATAAAGGGCCTACAAAAGCTGCTGGCCGGGCTTGCGGCCCCGGGACACTTCTTTTCTGATTTAAAAAGGGCTTTTAAGAAAAGCTTTCAAGGGGACCGGGTTGAAAAATGTTGGTTTTTGTATCCAAATCCCCCTAGTTGTAGTGTGTTTTTCCCCATTAGATCCCCGCTTTATCTAAAGACAGAGAAAAATGAAAGCTTTCAAGCTGCTTGGGGAAAAGGGGTTTTGTCTTTTAATTTCAAACCAATATTTTAGTTTTTATTATTTAGGACAATTTAAAACGATCCCTTTCATGGCTCTGTCCGGCTGTGTCCCCCTTCTCTTCAGCTCAGCCGGGCTTTGTTTACATTTGCTTCTACAAAAAGGGCACGCCTGGAAAAAAACCCCTTTAGGTGAGCAATGCCAGGCAGCTGCTACCAAGCCAAAGGAAAAAAAAATGTAGGATGCAATGCATCAAAAGAAGCATAGATATTCATAACCGAAACGTAGTTTTGCCTATGCAAGTCACTGGTGAGGCCATGTGATGTGTTTTGGGCACCGGTGTTTAAAAAGGACACGGATGAGGTTAAATAAGTTGGTGAGGGGAAAAGGTGGATTGACAAACCAACATTATGTACAAAAGCATTTGGAGAAAAGAAGGTTTAGGGGGGATTTAATTATCATATGCAAATATGTGGACATGAAATGGATCCCATTCATGATCTTTTCACCTATTCTTTTTTTACTGTAAGGCAATGTTCACACGGCTCATTGCCGACGTAATTGCGGGGACGGATGTCGCCCCGCATTTCCCGCCGGGCTGCCTGCAGGGGGGGGGGCAGCCGCTGGCCCCTTTGACACCTTTATTCACGGCTGTACACGCCTAAATAATGTCAGTCATTTTTTCTCCCCCCCGGGGGGCGGATTCGCCTAGCGGGAAAAAGGAGGGAATCCAAGTTCTCTATGAAACGTGGATTCCGTAAGACTGGGACGGATCCAGCCGAAAATGCAGATAAAAATACGGCGCCCAGTACGGCTGAAACAGTCCAGAATAACCGGGGAAAACAAGCCCGGGGGTGTTTCACACGGTGCTTTTTTTTCAATGTGTTTTTTTCGGGAAGGCACAACAATTAAGCTGTAATTGCTGCAAAAAATCGCAGCAAAAATTGCGGTGATTCCCGCATTTTTCCGTATATTTGCTGCAATTTTTTTGCAGCAATGTCAGCATTAAATTTCTTTTCCCTTCCTGCACAAAAAAAGCCCATTGAAACACCCTAAGGCTTTCTCTCCACGTTTAGCTTTACGACGGATCTTTTGGGGTGTTTTGTTTTTTTAAAAGCGCCGAAGATACGTCGTTTCCTGGCAGCCCCATAGGCGGCAAAAGAAAAGAGGAGCTGCAGTCTCCACAACTCTCTTTTCCCGCTCGTCCTTTTGTCACCCCGGCGTATTTTACACATTTTTTATAATACGCCGGGCTTTTAATTTTTTGGTTTTTCCCATACAATACAATTTTTATGGGTGACGGAAAAAAAAACAAGAAGCGACCGCAGTTTTTGTACAAAGCGCCGAAGATAGGATCGTAAAGCTATGCAGTGGAGCCATAACCTTACAGTAAAAAATCCTCGGTCCTGCATTGGGAAAAAAAAAGGCAGTTTTTTGTCCAAATAGTTTTGCCATCCTTTAAACTTTTCTCCATTCAAGAAAAACGTCCGTTTTTTTCCAGAGTTTTTCGTTTTCTAAAAACGCTGAAAAAAAGACTGAAAATGGCTCCCATAGACTTCTATAGTAAAACCCTCTTGCTGTTTACACTGACTTTTTTGCTTTTTTTTTTTTTTTTTTTTTTTTTTAAATGGGCGTATTTGCAACATGTTCTAAAAAAAAAAAAACCCCGGAGCCGGGCAGAAATTTACTACAAGGGGTCTAGGAAAGTGCCGGACGTTTTTTGGCGCGTTTTTTTGCCTGGACCCTTGGAGTTATGTTTTGCTCAGTAGAGCTGGGTGTGTGGCATGTATTTTAACAGAGCTTATGTTCCTGTCACTAATTTTCTGCATATTCCACATAGATACTGTCCATCATCTCAGCAGTCACTGTACAAGAAAAACACAAAGACAAAATTTGGGATTTTTCAAAAACGCGACCCCCATTTAATACCTTTTAAAAAAGCCCAAAAAATACACCTATACATGGAGCAAATACACCAGACAAATGATTGTTCCTAAAGAAAAAACCCTACAAAACCAAGACACAAAACTATTACTACTTAAGGATCAAATGATCCTGCCAGACCATGATCAAACGCGACCACCACATGTGACAATCACTTTTACACAAGCTCTGAAGTTGTATATTAACGCCATACAGTGACCAGACAGTGGTAGAAATTAGTTGTATGTAGGCGCTCTGCAGAAATATAAGTGATTACACTGCAGTTACATTTAGTGACTCACAGGAGACGTCTTTTCTGATTGGAGTCGTTCACTTTCCCTTCTCTTTTCCATCCAGCCCAGACCAACATGATGACTTCTCCCGGCCACGACTCCTCTCTACATAAAGTACCACACAAATATTAGAATAATCACTTTTCCAGCACATAAATACCTACCTACCTACCTACTGGGGGTATGACAGAAAAACCAGGTGTCTGCTGTGGGGGATGGGGAGTCACCCATCGTTTCTTTATAAGCCCCCATTAGGTAGGTTTATAGGTCTCCTCAGTAGGTAGGTATAAAGGTTATATGTTCCCCAGTAGGTAGATATATAGTTAATATAGATATATAGATAGCCAGCCTGTAGATGGGTAATGGGGTGACCCATTCGGTATATAGATAATAGGGCCCCCCAGTATACTGTGGGTAGGTAATAGGGCCCCCAGTATACTGTGGGTAGGTAATAGGGCTCCTGGTATGTAGCTGGGTGGGTGATGCGGCTCCCGGTATGTAGCTGGGTGGGTGATGCGGCTCCCGGTATGTAGCTGGGCAGCTAATTATATGGCCCCCAGTATACATAGGAACGTAATTCTAGCCAGGACGCACATACAGTTGAAGAGATAGCAGAGTTTCAGGGCACAGGCATTTTTATTCGGAGCTTGTGCCCCGGATAAAACTGCCTAGCGACGCCCCTGCACAGAGCTCAGCTCCTCTGCCTCTATCGTATAACCCTATATATCACAGAACTCAGCTTTTTTTCCTCTATCATATAATCCTATATATTAACTTCATACTATAGCTTAGCTTCACTACCTCAATCATATCCTGCTCTTAGATAAGGCAGCATAAACCACCTGACAAGTTCACTTTAAAAGAGGAGATTACATACATAAATAATATATGGACGGTGATTTCTATCCAGGCAAATAGATTGCATCATCGCCGGATGCACATGGGTGTACGACTCCTGCTCGAGAATGTGTATTTTACCTCTGCATGTACTGTGTACATGATGTCCACTGCCTGTATGCGGTTGCATTGTGATCAAAATACTTCTCTTTCAAATTTAATTGGGGTTTGTGTAGGGAATGAGTTTTATAATGTAAATGGCCATTTATTAACTGTGATGGAAGAGAGAGAACCTAGAAACCTCCTATATTATTATTATTATGCTTAATTTTTGTATTTTATTGTTCGGGTTTAATGTCTGTGTGTTAAACCTCTTTTATAGCTATATATCAATTCATTCACCGCTGGTCTCTTAGTTATGGTCTGTACTTTTACGTTTTTAGAGCTGCTGGAAAAACTTGAGTTAACAACAGGAAACGGACCAAAATGTGCGAAGATGTCGAATGGGTTGGAACAAAACAAGCCCAGTGCCGAGAAAGACAGCGCCACTGGGGATAGCGGCAAAAGCTTTACTAAGGAACAAGTGGACGGTGTGAAACGGTATGCTTTTTTATATTAGGTCTTCCTATTCTTACAAATAGTATTTTTACCATTTAATATGAAGGCATATCTCCAAAATATTCCATTGGTTTATAGTGAGTAGGTTGTGGGACAAGAGCATTGGCCATTTAATACTTCTCCCTACACAACCGAACCCCATTCACCGACTGTGCAGGAAACTGCAGCCAGTCCATTCACTTGAATGGAGCTGGGCCACTGTTCCCCAGCACAGTGTTACCTTAGCCGAAGAAGGACTGTCAGAGGGCCATAGCGCTGAGTTGGTGCTGAGGCTTTATCTTTAAATGGGTTTTGCCACAAAGTAAAAATGACGTGGGAAGTTTGAAAATTAAATAATAAACATTTTCACCATTCATCATTATTAAAAATTCTGCACCGTTTTTGTTTTAACTGCTCCTTTAGTGATCTATTTCCAGCTTATCTCCAGGAGATATGGAGCTCCTCATTCCTGGTCGCACATGCTCAGACATGATCTCTCTCCTCAGGTAGCTTCTCAGGTAGCTACTGAGTGTTCAAACCCCGGGTGCTGTCATCCTATTCCTGTCCTTTGGGCTAGTTAATAATAAGTCAAAATAGTGCAAATGGAAAAAAAAAGAAAAGAAACCTCAATCAGGTATTTGCATTGATAAATAGAAAAAAAAAAATCCACAGGTTAAGTTCCTGCAGGGATTTGAACCAAAGACCTTTATGCTGGAGAGCAAAAATGTTACATCTGAGCTACAGTGTAGCTACTTTAACTAGAGAGAGCAAAGGCTGGGTCACATGATATGCAATTCAAACAGATCACACACGCCCCCTTCTGAGCACACAGAGCTGAAGAGCTGGATGCAAGAGGTATGAAACGAGATCGTGGCAACACCCCTTTAAGATCGTTCCAGAGGTCAGACCGCCTCTGACCATAAGTTGTGCCATATTGTTAGGATGTGTCACCACTTTAACCCCTTACCGACATTTGACATACCCATGCGTCATGGTCGGGAAGGGGTTCCTGCAAATTGAAGTATGGGTACGTCATGATGATCTTGCGAGCTCACAAGATCGCGGCATGGGACCAGCGATATATTACTGCTGGCCTCATGCTGCATCACCTGTGGCCGGAGTAACTCCATAGGTGCCGCAATGTATTACGTCATGGCAGCTAAGTAAAAGACAGAAGGAGCTCACTTCTGTCTTACCTCGGTGCAGCAGCGGCACGATCGTGCTGCTGTGGTCTCCTCTTTGGACAGCACGGGAGTGTAAGAAACCCTTCCGGGCTGTCTATAACGTCACCATGCCTCGCAATGCGTAGTGGGCATTGCCGGGCATGGTGAGCGACAGTCACCATGGAGACCAGTATAGAGCAGCAATGCTGTGTACTGATCTCAATTGTATCAGTGATCTTAAGATCACTGATACAAGTCCCCTATGGGGAATACTGGGGAAAAAAAAGTGCAAAAAGTAAAACTCAAACATGAAAAATAAAATAAAAACCCATACACCACCCTTTTCCCCTTTACAAATGCCAATCGTCCCCATAAAAAGATCAAAAATAAATAAAGTACATATATTTGGTATCACTGCGTGTATAAAGACCTACCCTATAAATCAGTCATGTTAATTAACCCACACAATAAACGGCATAGAAAAAAAAGTCACAGAATAACAATTTTTATTTATCACACAGCACATAAAATGGAATAAAAAGCTATCAAAACCTCATATAAACACCAAAGTGGCACCAAAAGATAGTGATGCATAAATGTTTATAAAAACACTTTTTTGCACCTATCAACCCACAGAGTAAAACTACTGTTAAAAATAAAAAAACACTACTAGGATTGCAGTACCGTAATTTTTTTTTTTTTTTTATACCCTGCCTTCCAAAAACTGGATTTAAAACCGATCAAAAAGCCTTGTCTTCCCAAAAATGATAAAAATAAAAACATCAGATCATCCCACAAAAACAAGCCCCTACAAAGAAAAAGAAAAAAGTTATGGGTCTCAGACTATGGCAATCTAAAAAAAAAAGCATGATTTCCTAAAAAAAAGTGTTTTTATTGTGTAAAAGCAGTAAAACATAAAAATAATATGTAAGTTAGGTATTGCTGTAATCGCATCGACCAACTGAGTAAAGCTAGCTTGCATTTATACTGTACAGTGACTGCTGTAAAAAACAAAAATAAAAAACACTACTAGTATTGCTGTGTTTTTGTTCAAAACGCCTCACAAAAACCTTAATAAAAAGTGATGAAAGCATCATATGCATCCCATAATGGTACCAGTAAAAAAAAGTCAACTCATCCTGCAGAAAACAAGCCCGTAATCCAATCTGTGTACATAAAAATAAAGTTATGGCTATCAGACTATGCCAACATAAAAACCCAATTTTTCATAAACGCATTTCTGTTGTGTAAAACTAATAAAATATAAAATCATTGTACTTGTACCGAACCACATAGTAAAGTTATCCTATCATTTATAAAAATCAAGCCCAAAAAACAATGGCAGAACTTGAACCCTTCCCTACCCCCATTTTCGTGGCCGATGCAAAAAAAAAACCAAAAAAACTATGGAACTCCTGTGCACCCGAAATGAACAATACACCCCTGGAACAGTGCAAACCCCGAACGCATATGTCGCAACTACCACTGATTGCTGCCGGTGAACAGCGCAAACCTCACACGCATACGTCGCAACTACCACTGATTGCTGCCGGGGAACAGCGCAAACCCCGCACGCATACGTCGCAACTACCACTGCTTCCACACGCATGCCCTTCAAAGCCACATCAGAACTGGACTGGTCTCCAAAGCAATCTATTTTGCTAATTTTCTTGAAAATATGAAAAAATAGTTCTAAATTTCTATGCCCCCTAATGTCGTTTAAAAAAAAAAAATGTATAAAATGATGCCAACCTACAGTAGACATAGGGTAGAAAATGGCATATTTTTCTAAATTTTCACGGTATTTCGATATTTTTCACAAATAAACAAGGATTGTGTGGACCAAATGTTTTTACTAAGTTAAAGAACAATCTGTCACGCGAAAACAGTCTCTGAATCCCATACATAGGTAAGTGTCAAAAAGTTATTCTTGCATAAAGTGACACATGTCAGATTTCCACAATGGGGCTCTGTCAGGAAGGCCAAAACTGGCTCCGGCGGTAAGAGGTTAAAGGGGTTTTGCCACAGGTGTTTCATTCCTGCTTTGTCTTGCTTCAGTTTTCAGTGTGCTCAAAAGGGAAGGTGTGTTTGAACTGCAGATCATGTGACCCAGCAGGCTGACATCACCATGCCTTTTCCCACAGTATGTGCACTCTAATCAAAGAAAGGTTTGTTTATGTGGAGAGTTGAGTAGCTTCAATATAGCTGAGTGGTTAGAGCTGATGCCTTCCAACACAGGGTTCCTAGGTTCAATTCCCTGCAGTTTTTTTTTTTTTTGGTCTTAGTGCACATACCTGAATGAAGTTTCTTTTCTCTGTTTATTTCTTTTATTTATTTGCACTGTTTAATTACTTAGGAGTACAGAGGACAGGAGTAGAATGACAGCACCTGGGGTTGAACACACGCTGGGGTTGTAATCACTAGACAGGGAATAAACTGACAGTAGCTGCCTTAGAGGAGAGGTGATATCTGAGCATGTGCAGTCAGAACTGAGGAGCCCTCGTCTCTGGTCATATCCCCGAAGACAAGCAGTACACTAAGGCTATGCTCACATGGTATAATTGTGGGGCGTAATTACGCCCCGCAAATTACGCCGGAGCTCACGTAATTTCATTTATTACTTATTCACTGCTAGTAATTAGTGCTGGTAACTAGTAATTGACATGTCACTTATCTCCCCACTCGTCGTATTGTGCGAGCGGGGGGAGGAGACATAATCCATAGTTATCTATTAGAACTGTGGATTACCGTAATGACTGGGACGTATCTCGCCCCATATTTAGTGCAGAACGGCGCGAAATACGGGTTGAAATACGTCCCAGTTTAAGCCGTGTGAACATAGCCTTAGGATCACTAAGGGAGCAGCTAAAACAAAAATGGAACAGAATTTTTAATGATGAATGGTGAAAAGGTTTATGTTCATACATTTGCAAGCTTCCCACATCAGTTGTACTTTGTGGCAAATATGAATACTCTTTGAAGCAAATGAATATATGAATTAATGATTAGTAGGAATGCTTCTCTGTATAGTGAAATAATAGCCCATACCTGAAATAAATTACTGCACAGAAATGCTCGCTGGCTGAATCCCACTTGCCAACATGGAATTTTTGGTGCTGCAAATGGAAAGCCTTCTCCTAAGTCAGTACAGATGGCTCTGCTCCTTGCTGAGGATTGTGCTTCATGGAGTAAAGTTAAAGGGGTTCTCCATATTATACATTTAATAAAAGAGGGAAAAAAAAAAAAAAGCTTCCTCAGGTCCTTATTTCCATCGAATCCCCTCTCAGGTCTTCTGTTTAGTTTTCCACCTCCGAATGATCACGTCTCCACTGTGTCCGCTGATTGGCTGCAGCGGTCACGTTCTTCTGATATACATCAATGTTCGGAAGTGAACAGCTCTGAAAGGTGGTATAAGCAGAGACACGTGACCGCTTCACCCCATCAGCTGCTGTAGTGGTGACAAAATTGTAAGCAGGAGACTGGAAAGACTGAAACTGGAGGGAAGCGAGTATCGCGATTTTATGGACTGTTGTTTATAATGTAGCCCCAGAAGCATTACATTATGCTTTGACATGGAAAGAAAAAAAAAAGAATTTAGGGAAACCTCTACATTTTTGTCACTTTGTAAAGGAGTTGTCCGTGGTGTCCGACCCTTGGATACTCTGTAGACCGGTTCTTGCCGTCCTTATCTGTTTTCCACAGCTTTTTAGTTGCTTGATGTTCATTCCCGTGTCATTCTTGATAGTATCCAACCATTTATCTCCCCTGCTTTCTATTTCCATTAAAGGGGTTGTCTCACTACAAGGATTGCTTTTTATGTTAAAGATCTTGCAAAAAATAAGTCACTATGCAACATGTGTCCATTAGCAGTGATCGACCTATTCCTAGATATCCCCTCTTGTATGGGCTGCATCAGTGCCTCAGGTTGCTATAGCTACAGACCTGTTTGATCTCTCCTGATAGGCTGCCAGCGCTGGTCGTTATAGCTACAGACTTGGTGTCCTTAGCAGCCTATCAATGCAGGTCAGTAGAAGCCAGTAAACGTCCCTGAATTTAAAAATGAAACCAAGAAAACAGGACTGAGGTAAGATGATTCGATGTAGTGAGCCAACCCCTTTAGCATCTAGTTTTCTAGTGAATTCTCCCTTATCACATGACCAATTTGATCATCCTAATTATGTCCTTATCCTGCAAACTTAAAAGGGTTGTCTTACCATGCTGTTTTACAGAGTCACAGGCAGCTTCAGATTCACACTGCCTGTTCAGGCTTTGGGTGGTTTTATAGCTGTGATTAGCATATCGGCCCTGTATTCCAACGAGCCTCTTTATGAATGAGCAGGAATTTAATCTGAAGAAAAAAAACTGGGGAAAACCCTGTTTTTTCAAAGGAAAAACAACCTAATTTTGTTAGAGAAAAGCCCGGGCTCTTTTGACCTGGTGAGTCACTCCCCGTTTTTTCTAAACAGAATGGAATACGGACGGTAACCCTGAGACACTTGTGTGCACTTGGAGCAGATAAAAATCTCTTTTCTCCTGATCAAGTCAATATCAAAAGAGCAATGTATTTAGTAAAAAATATAAATTTGATCTCCCTACAGTTGAAAGTAATCAAATTTAGTGAGAAAAACCCCTTTTAAAAGGGTGTTTTAAACTTTCCTTTTTAATGGGAACTCTTACACATTGATGGGTTTTTTATCTACCCCCCAAGAGTCTTTACACTTGCAAAAACACTTTTCCTTCGTTTGTGGGAATTTTGGGTCAGCCAAACACACTGCTAAAAAAATGTAATTACACATCTTTGCTTTATATGCACTTTCAAGTCAGACTGCCCTGCGGGAAAACTTCATACTCCCGTTTCCGGAAACCCCCACCCCAAAGCTTTTGAAAATCCGGACCAACCTGGTAATAGGCATTCATTTCAGAGTGACCCTTGTATATTGTGCACTGTAGTGTTGGTCTTTTAGGTTTCTACCAGGGGCGCTGCTAGGGGCCCGTGCCCTTTGGCTATGTTCACAACCCCCTTATTGCGGCGAGAAAGGTACACACGCCCCTACTCTGTGTTTTGGAAAAACCCCGCGCTGTCCCCCCTTTTTCAAATACAATCCCAAAATGAAATTCATAGGAAAAATATGAAAAACCGTAATTTTCGGTGCGCCCTGGGCGGACATATTGAAGGGGCAAAACGCGGAGAAATGCGCCCCGAATTTCGAAGTGGAAAATACACCCCACCAGCCCCTTTAAATTTTTTACAAACCCGTCCAATGCTTTTGGGTTTAACCAATTTAATTTCTAATCAGCCAATCACATTTTCGGCAAAATCAGTGCATTTTTGGCTGGGAACATGGGCAAGACAAACTCCTGCAGTTCCCAAAAAAACCCTCAGTATGGGGGAAAAAGGGGATTTGATGCCCTTTTTAAGTGGCCAAGGGGTTTGGTTGGCCCGAAGGGGGTGGTTGAGTTTTTTCCGAAAATGCTGATTCCCCGGGGTTTTTCACGGGGAGAAACCCCTAGGGTTTTACAAAAAATGGTCCCCAAAAAGAAAAACCCTCCAGTGACGGCAGTCCTGTGGGCGGAAATGCCTTGTTTTTTGCCAGAGAACCCAAAAGGGGGAATGGGAGACGGTTCAGTGAAAAGAAAGGCAACAGTGACTCAAATAGCCAACCCTTTTCAACCAAGGTAGGCGAAGAGCATCTCTGAACGCACAGTACGGCGAACTTTGAGGCAGATGGGCTACAGCAGCAGAAGACACACCGGGTGCCACTCCTTTCAGCTAAGAACAGGAAACTGCGGCTCCAATTTGCCCAAGCTCATCAAAATTTGGGGACAGTAGAAGAATTGGAAAAACGTTGCCTGTGTCTGATGAGTCTCGATTTTCTGCTGCGACATTCGGATGGTAGGGGTCAGAATTTGGCGTCAACAACATGAAAGAAATGGATCCATCCTGCCTTGTATCAACGGTTTCAGGCTGGTGGTGGGGGTGTCATGGTGTGGGGAAATTTTTCTTGCCCCTCTTTGGGCCCCTTGGTACCAATTGAGCATCGTTGCAACACCTTGTGGGAATCTATCCCACGAAGAATTGAGCGGGTTCTAAAAGGCAAAAGGGTCCAACCTGTTACTAGCATGGTGTACCTAATAAAGTGGCCGGTGAGTGTATATTCATTCATACATACATAGACAGACACACTCAGACACAGACAGACACACTCAGACCAGTTCACATTCATGAAGATGTTGTTTCACTCCTATTACACTACGTAGTCCTGGTCTCTACAGTGAGGCTCCTCACTTACTAGAGACCTCCAGGATGTGGTTACCTGTGGGAGCTGCTGAAGCCATAAAGACAGGGCAGGACAATGCAGCTGCAGGAGATGGTTCGGAGCAGCGATAACAGCAGGGAGCGGAGCCTCTCACTGCCGAACAGTGTGCTGTGCTCTGGAACTGTCTGACACGGGATCTATGTTATCCACACGCCACTGTGATAGGGTTGCAGCGGGGGGTATGAAGAGTTCTATAATTCTGGGGAAAGGGGGGGGGGGTTTTGCAGGATTTGGGGCCCTTGTTGTTATTCTCTTACACCCAAACATCAAAGGAAAAACGGGTTTTAAACTTTAGGGCATTTAAAAGGGGTTTTCCCCACAATTCATTTCAGCCCTTCTGCACCCAGCTTTTCGCTCTGTTGCTCAAAAGGGGGCGTGTGTGATTTTTTTGAAATTGCATTCTGTGCCCCCAGCAGGTGAATCCCCGGGCCCTTTTCCCTCTCTGACTAAAAAAAAAGGTCTTTTTGTAAATATTTGATAGCGAGAGGTAAAGTTTTTTCCCTCAGGACATGGGTCTAGGTTAAAACCCCCTTGCAACCAAACCGGTTTTTTGTTTTTTTTTCTCTTTATCAAGAAAAAAAACCCTTCTTTGGGGTTTTCTTTTTTTTATTTGCACTGTTTGCTAATTACTAAGGACACAGGGTGGGATTTAGAATGACGCACAGGGGGTTTAAACAAATAGTGCCTGACAGAGGGTGATGTCTGAGCATGTGCGACCTGGGCTGAGTAGCTCTCAGCCCTGGTGTATCCCGGGAGACGAGCTGTAAACAATGGATCACAAAAGGAGCAGCTAAGACAAAAACGGTCCAGAATTTTTAATAATGATGAATGGTGGAAAATGTTTAAATATTTAATTTACAAACTTCCCATGTCAATTTACTTCGTGGCAAAACCCCTTTAAAACAGGCTTTATTCAAGTCCAATTCTCCAACGTAACTTCAGTAAACATCAGTGATAACAAAACAATGAAAATGGCCCCTGGCATTTAACAGTTTTAACTGCTAACAGGGGGGTTAATAAGCTCACAGATGCATGAGGGTTCACCAGACATAGCCTCTCACTCCTGAGATGTGAATTGTGGCTGCTCTCTTCCACTCCCTGGTGTGCAATGGCTGCAGCACACACACACAGGACTCTGTCTTTACTGTCAGGTGCTCTACCTTCTTCTGTGTCCTTCACTCTGTCACATAGGACTAAACTACCCAGAATCCACTCCTCCAACAGTGTTCCAGCAACTTCTGTCAGCTCCCCTTTTTCTAGCATGCACAGCACTAGTTTTGACTGTTCTAGCCCTTTGTGCTGTCCAACCAACCATGCGTGTGCTGGTACTTCTGGCGCCCTCTAATGGACAAGGAGAAGTAACTAATTTACACCTGATAAGAACAGTGACAGTAGAGCTTCAGGGCCGCCGTACAGGGGGTACAGCCAGTACTCCGTACGACCCGGTAAAAATAAGGGGGCCCGCTGCAAGCAGGCCCCCTTATTTTACATTAAAGACTAGCGTGCGCGACACAGCCGCCGATGCCTCATGTGTTAGGTCCCGGCCGGTGCTGCTGAGAGAGGCCCGCGCTCCCGGTCACAGCTGCACTTACAGTCACATAGAAGTTTTGCCACTTACTTCCCCTGCGCTGTGATCGGCCGGGCCCCTCCTGTGACTGCGGCCGGGACAATAATTAAATCAGTGAAGCTCCGCCCGAGGGGTGGGACTTCACTGTTTCAAGTGGTCCTGCATCACTGCTGGCCAGTTACGCGGCACAGACAGACGAGGAGGAGGGGCCCGGCCCCGGTCACAGCGCAGGGGAAGTAAGGGGCAAAACTTCTATGTGACTGTAAGTGCAGCTGTGGAACCGGGAGCGCGGGCCCCTCCTCAGCCCTCAAGCCTTTTTAAGTGCTGCAGGTTCTAATGTGTAGTGAGCCGGGACTCCTCCCCTTTCTGTGCCCGGGGGGGTTGGCCTCAATGTCAACGTCATCCGACTGCATGCCTGGCCCGGGCACAGAGAGAGGAGGGTACCGCTGAAGTCACACTGAGAAGTAGTGTGAAGCACAGAGCAAGCCTGAAACAGCCCCCTGTACTGCCCTGTCCAGCCTCCCCCCCTGTATTGCCCTGTCCAGCCTCCCCCCTGTATTGCCCTGTCCAGCCTCCCCCCTGTATTGCCCTGTCCAGCCTCCCCCTGTACTGCCCTGTCCAGCCTCCCCTGTACTGCCCAGCCTCCCCCTTGTACTTTCCAGCCTCCCCCCTGTACTGCCCTGTCCAGGCTCCCCCAAGGCCCCTGCCCCAGCCTCCCCTGACCTGCCCCGCCAAACCCCTTGTACTGTCCAGCCCCCCCCTGTAAATGCCCCAGCCTCCCCTCCCCCCCCCTGACCTGCTCAACACTTTTTTAATGCTGCTGTTTATGGTATTAAATACATAAAAAATAAACCTGCTTTTAGTGAACCTCTCTGGATCTTTCTTCCTGTTTAAAGGTAATTGTGTAATTGTATTTTTTTTTTTTTGTTTGTTTGTGGTCACTCCAGAATTTTTTTTTCTTTTTCTGGGGTGGGGGGCGGAGTGGCAGGATAGGGGGGACGACAACGCGGGATTTGAAAGGGACTGGGGTGGGGCCCTGATGCTTCAGCTGTATGGGGCCCTGAAATTTCTGATGGCGGCCCTATAGAGCTTACCCCGGGTCACATCTAAGCAGCCAGCGCCCCCTCCTCCCTCCTGAGCTCCCGTCACCTCCTGCTCTCGCTCCCTCCCTGCACTTAGCAACCATCCTGAGCTGTGTGTGCGTCCAGAGCATGCACACACAGCTCAATAGATCGTCGGCGCTCCAGGCCCGCAGCCTGGACCGGCAATCTGAGATTCGGGGCACAGGCAGTATTATCCGGGGCTTGTGCCCCGAATAAACCTGCCTAGTGACGCCCCTGGTTTCTACAGAAATGATCACAGCACAGAAATCTTGTTCTTTGCTGTTATTGTTGCTGTGGGCACCGCACAGTCAGTAAAATGGATTTTCTGCATTGACCATTCACTACGTTAGAAAAAGTGTGCCCCAACAGGAACCTTCAGTGATCATCTGCAGTCTGTGGGAAAACCTGGCAGTATATGTTGAATTTCTCTGCAGCGCCACCACAGGGGGAATGAAGAATTACACAATGCCCATTCAAATTAAAGGCTTTTCTGTATAATACTGCACAGAACCTCCAGAGTGAGAGGCTCTTTGCAATTGTTTTTCCATTATGGTGATCAAATGAGAGTCAGGAACAGAGGATATCTCCTAGATTAAGTAAGATTTCACAGATAGGATGAATTCGTCTGGGGGAAAGATACTGGAACAGGAAGGGAATCTGAGTGGTGAATGCCCAGAGGCAGGGACCATTTGTATTGATATAAGATTAAAATATGGACCGTTTTGGTGCCGATGTCTCTATATCAAAAAACCAAGCTGCAGGGTACAAAGGGGTTTCTGCTATATCTCTTCTCTATAGTTTGGTAGTTAGGTTCATATATATTTGGACACTGACAGAAATTTTGATATTTTTACCTGTTTACTGAAACATATTCAAGTTATGCTTATATAATGGACATATAAAGTCCAGACTTTGATTTTTCCTTTGATGGTATCTACATTAAAATTAGATGAAGGGTTTAGGAGTTTCAGCTTCTTAACATGTGCCACCCTGTTTTTAAAGGGAACAGATGTTATTAGACAATTGACTTAAAGGGGTTGTCTCATCTCAAAGTTTCATAGGCTGCATGAATGAAATAATGTTGCTTTGCTCTATCACTTCCTGGTCAAGCTGTCTGTAATTAGCATATTAGCTCTTGTGTATTCAGACTTCTGCTAATTAGATAAATCTCCTGCTGTCAGGACCAAGGAAGCTTCTGAGTTAAAGTAAACAGTAGTCCGGAGTTCTGTGCTGCCGCAACCTGTGTGATGACGTCACTCCCTGCTATCAGAACAAACAGCATGGGAGAAGAGGTACACAGGTCGGTCACTTGGGGAACCAGAGAGAGCACAGAAGGTGATAAAATCACTTGTAGCTCTTTAACAAAACAAAAAAATTAACAACGCAATATATTTGGAAAATTTCTTCATTTAGTGTTCCCATGTTGAAAGCTAATCTTTGTAGTGAGACAATCCCTTTAAAGGCTGTTTCATGGCCAGGTGTGGTCAATTCCTTTGTCATTCTCAATTAAGCAGATAAAAGGCCTGGAGTTGATTTGAGGTTTGGTGCTTGCATTTGGAAGATTTTGCCGTGAAGAAAGTATGCGGTCAAAAGAGCTCTTAATGCAGGTGAAACAAGCCATCCTTTAGCTGCGAAAACAGAAAAAAAAAATCTGAGAAATTGCTACAATATGAGTAGTGGTAAAACCTACATTTCGATACATCCTGAGACGGAAAGATAGCACTGGTGAACGCATCTATGCAAAAATACCTGGATGCCCATGGAAGACAACATTGTTGGATGATCGCAGAATAACTTCCATGGTGAAGAGAAACCCCTTCACAACAGCCAACCAAGTGAGCAACACTCTCCAGGATGTAGGCGTATCAGTATAAAAATCTACCAGAAAGAGAAGATTGCATGAAAGTAAATACAGAGGGTTCACTGCACGGTGCAAGCCACTCATAATCCTCAAGTATAAAAAAGCTAAATTGGGCTTTGCTAGAAACATCTAAAAAAGCCAGAACAGTTCTGGAAGAACATTCTTTGGACAGATGAAACCAAGATCAACATCTACCAGAATGATTGAGAGAGAAAAGTATGGTGAAAGCGTAGTAGAGTTCATGATCCAAAGCATACCACATCATCTGTAAACATGGTGGAGGCAGTGTGATGGCTTGTGTATGCATGGCTGCCAGTGACACTGGGTCATTAGTGTTTATTTATGATGTGACACAGGACAGAAGCAGCCGGAAGAATTCTGAGGTATCAGAGACCTATTGTATGCTCAAATCCAGCCAAATCCAGCCAAACTGATTTGCTTGGCATTTCATAATACAGATGAACAATGACCCAAAACATAAAGCCAAAGCAATCCAGGAATTTATTAAAGCAAAGAAGTGGAATATTCTTGATTGGCCAAGTCAGTCACCTATTCTCAACCCAACTGAGCCTACATTTCACTTGATAAAGACTAAACTTCAGACAGGCCACAAACAAACCACTCCAGTAAAGGCCCTGGCAGAGCATTATAAAGGAGGAAACACCTCGTTGGTGATATCCATGAGTTCAGGACTTCAGGCAGTCATTACCAACAAAGGATTTTCAACCAAGTATTAGAAATTAACGTTTTATTTACAAGTATTTAATTTGTCCGATTTTATTTTTGAGCCCCTGAAATCAAGGGATTGTGTTTTGAAAAATACTTTAGTTCCTCACATGCAATCATTTTGTTCAACCCGCTGAAAGTCTGAACTTCAACTGCATCTGGATTGTTCAAAATTAATTGTGGTAATGTACAGAACCAAAATTAGAAAATGTCTGTCCAAATATTTATGGACCTCACTGTATACAGTGGGGGAAAAAGAAGCATTTAGTCAGCCACTAATTGTGCAAGTTCTCCCACTTAAAAAGATTAGAGAGGCCTGTAATTGACATTATAGGTAGACCTCAACTATGAGAGGCAAAATGAGAAAACAAATCCAGAAAATCATTGTCTGATTTGGAAAGAATTTCTTTGCAAATTATGGTGGAAAATAAGTATAGGGTCAATAACAAAAGTTCATGTCAATACTTTGTTATATATGCTTTGTCGGCAATGACAGAGTTCAAACGTTTTCTGTAAGTCTTCATAAGGTCGGCACACATTGTTGTTGGTATGTTGGCGCCATGCAGATCACCTCTACAGCAGTGATGTTTTGGGGCTGTCGTTGGGCAACACGGACTTTCAACCATCTCCAAAGGTTTTCTATGAGGTTGAGATCTGGAGACTGGCTAGGCCACTACAGGACCTTGAAATGCTTCTTAAGAAGCCCCTCCTTCATTGCCCTGGTGGTGTGCTTGGGATCATTGTCATGCTGAAAGACCCAGTCACGTTTCATCTTCAGTGCCCTTGCTGAGGGAAGGAGGTTTGCACTTCAAAATCTCACGATACATGGCCCTATTCATTCTTTCATGTACACGGACCAGTCGTCCTGGTCCCTTTGTAGAGAAATGGCCTCAAAGCATGATGTTGCCACCTCCATGCTTCACAGTAGGTATGGTGTTCTTTGGAGGCAACTCGGCATTTTCTCTCCTCCAAACATGACAAGTTGTGTTTCTACCAAACCGTTCTACTTTGGTTTCATCTGACCATATGACATTCTCCCAATACTCTTCTGGATCATCCAAATGCTCTCTAGCAAACTTCAGACGGGCCCGGACATGTACTGGCTTAAAGGGGTTGTCTCACTACAAGGATTGCTTTTTATGTTAAAGATCTTGCAGAAACAAGTCACTTTGCAATATGTGTCCATTAACAGTGTCCTACCTATTCCTAGATATCCCCTCTTGTATGGGCTGCATCAGCTCCTCAGGTCGCTATAGCTACAGACCTGTTTGATCTCTCCTGATAGGCTGCCAGCACTGGTTGCTATAGCTACAGACCTGGCTTCTACTGTAGCCTAGTGGAAGCCAGTAAACATGCCCCTGAATTCAATAAAGACAAGTAAACAGGACTGAGGTAACATGAATCAATGTAGTGAGACAAACCCTTTAAGCAGGGGGACATCTCTGGCACTGCAGGATCTGAGTCCCTGGCGACATAGTGTGTTACTGATGGTAGCCTTTGTTACGTTGGTCCCAGCTCTCTGCAGGTCATTCACTAGATCCCCCTGTGTGGTACTGGGATTTTTGCTCACCGTTCTTGTGATCATTTTGACCCCACGGGGTGAGATCTTGCATGGAGCCCCAGATCGAGGGAGATTATCAGTGGTCTCTTATGTCTTCCATTTTCTAATTATTGATACCCCAATCTGCTTGCCTATTGCAGATAAAGTCTTCCCAGCCTAGTACAGAGCTACAATTTTTTTTTTCTGGTGTCCTTCGACAGCTCTTTGGCCTTCACCAGGAGTGTGACTGTTTGAGGTTGTTGACAGGTGTCTTTTATACTGATAACAAGTTCAAACAGTTGCCATTACTACAGGTAATGCGTGGAGGACAGAGGAGCCTCTCAAAGCCCCTCTGGGCTCTGAATCAGATTCAATCATATTTTGACCAAAATCTGATCCCAGGTCTCTTCTACACATTCAAAAGATCAAAACATTGTTACCCTTTTGCTTGTCAGTGTCTGTTCTACCTAAATAGCTTGATTATTGTATCATAAGGTGATAAACAGCCTGATGTCACTAATTTACTACAGTAAAGTTATCACTTAAACATGCGCCGTGTATGAGGGAGTCGGGAGTCGGAGGATTGGGAAATTGAGAAGTCGGGGCTTTGGCTTGCCGACTCCACAGCCCTGAATGGACATAACTATAGAAGCTGCTATAGGGCCTAGAGGTTGAGGGGCCATTCTGGAGAAATAACATCATACCTTTCTGCTATCTAGCACTATTCTCTGATATGTGGCGGTGTTATTCATACCTTTTCATTATTGCTGCTGTTTCAGTTCCCTGTCATTAGATGAAATGGACTATCTCTTTTTGCCTTGGTTCCCCGTGAATTCTGGTTAGACCTCTGGACATCAGTACTTTGCTTCTTTTTCTTGCAGGATGAAGAGCTGTAAGACGTATTATGAGGTCCTGGGAGTGAGTAAAGATGCAGGAGAGGAGGACTTGAAGAAAGCTTATCGGAAGCTTGCACTTAAGTTTCATCCAGATAAAAATCACGCTCCGGGAGCTACCGAGGCATTCAAAAGTAAGCCAGACCGGGTGTCCGTCTGCCTGTGCTTTATCATGTTCTCATCACATGATCTGTTTTCCAGAAGCCTGCACTGCAGAAGCACCAGAAAAGCATCAAATTCTCCCTCACAGCAGGATTCTAAAATAAGCTGTTTCATTTCTAGAGCTATCTGCGGTATTTTTTTCCCATTCATTGAGCGATCTGGCCGCATTTCTTATAGCCCAGGCCTTTACTGTGGGCTTGACGTAACTTCAGAATGACACACTTGATATAAGTGATCCCTGCTCCGATCCCACCTGTAACCCCCCCCATTTATCTGCAATATATCCCGGACACCAGGTATCTGTAATATCTTATTCTGTCTTTGAAGTAGTGTTGCACAAAGTGTGAGCTTCTTCTACTTCCCATGCACAGGGAATGTAAAATGAGGTCTAATAGGAAGGGATGCAGTTAAATTCATTTTTCAAAATCGGTAGTCTATCTACATTATTGTTGCATTATAAAGCCTTAGAGATGCTGCAACTCATGCGCCTTGTTCATGCAGTTATTTTTTTATTTTCTCCACACTGATTCCATGTGAGAACCCAAACGACTAGGGTATAAAATCTGCATTTTTTTTTTAACAGCGAGACAGTATGGGATGTCTTCGCTTGTACACACACATTTTCGGCAATGGGTAGCTTGGATGTTAATAAGCCTCACTAGACAAGGCTAAAAAGGCTAAACCACAGCAGGATCCGCTGCATAGAAGATTTAAAGGGGTTCTCCAGTTTCTATAAAAAATAAATATAAAGCTGCCGCTGTCCCATTTAAAAAAAAAAAAATAAAAATACTCTCCTTCCTCCATTCTAGCTTAGGGTCTTTCGGGTCTTCTGCTGATGGTGATGTGAGGGAGTTCCTCATAGCAGCAGAAGAAAAGCATAAACAGAAGACCCCAGAAAGGGACATAAAGGGTGGGGAAAAGGAAAGTTGGGGGAAAAGGCTTGGTTTTTGGGTGGGTTTTTGTTGGGTTTTTTTTTTTTTTTTTTTTTAAAGGGTTTTTTTCAAGAAAATTTCGTTCCTTAAACCCAATAGGCGATACCCCCCTTGGGCCCTTTAAAAAAAGGGGGGGTTGTGTTTTTTTGTGTTTTAAAAAAAAAAAAAGTACCTCCTCTTGTTTATCACTTTAAACCTTTCCCCTTTTCCCCGTTCCGAACTAACTCCGTGGTTTAGCAAACATTGTTTTTAAAGAAAACTATTAAGGGGGGTTTTATCGCCGCAAAAAATTGGGGACATTTTTTGCTGCATAATATATGTGGGACCAGGATTGTTATGACGCCCTGTAGACAATGACAAATCGTAAAACAGAAAAGGGAAATTGTTCCAAACCTCCTGGGTTAGATAAAAAAGGGGTGGCAAAAAATTTACAAACCCAATTTAATTTTTTTTCTTTTTCGGGGAATTTTTCCCTTTAAAAAATTAAACCAAGGGGCAAAGCATTTAAAAAAAAAGGGATCTTTATTGTAAACTCTGGGTTTGGGGCCCAAAAAAGAACCCAAAAGGGGCCCGACCTTTTTTTTCTTTTGAATACATTTTCCCCAATTTTTCCGATCATAAGCCCCTTTAAAAGGGCCAAAAAACAAAGTGGAAATTTCCCCTGGCACTTTAAGGGAATGTGGGCAGAAAAACAGAGCAGGTTTTAGTCCCCAAAAAACTCTAAATTTGCCCTTTTAAAAACCCCCCAAGGGGCCGTTATAAAAAACGGCAAGTGCCAAAAAATTTGGGGCGGTTTAAAGGGGACCGGTTAATTTTTCACTTTTTTTTCGGAAATCCCCCCCGGGGGCCCCCCCAGGGGGAAACCCCCTTTTTCTCCGCGATTAGCGGAGAAAAGCCCCCCCCCCCCTTTTACGATTGGGGATGCACAGTTCCGTCCGGAAACCGGACGGAAAAATGTGGGAATCACAATGTTTTTCGGGCGGGAAACCGCCAAAGGAAAAAACCCGTTCAAAAGGGGCCCGCTTTCACCCGGGGGTTTTTTTTCCAAGCCCCCCCCGTTCTGCTGGGTTTTTCCGGCCCGGGTTTTTTTTAAGGGGGTCCCCGCCCAAAAACCCCAAACCAACTGAAAAACCGGCCGAAAACCCCGGGAAGGGGGGAAAAAGCCCTATGGCTCTTTCTTCCCGCTTCCCCCGTGCCCCTATGTTTAGGTACTTTTTTAAGGTATCCCCAATGAACTGAAAATGTGATTTAAATGGGACCTAAATGCCACTTGAATGACGCCCATTTTTCTTTTGACGTGAATGCCTTTTACGAGGTCCATGGTTGTGTGAGCATTTGTGGTGAAAATAATAAAATCAGTTAGTATTCCTTTTCTCTCACAGAGATTGGAAACGCATATGCAGTACTAAGCAATCCAGAGAAACGCAGGCAATATGACCTAACTGGAAGCGAAGAGCACGTCCACAGCAATCACAGAAACGGGGGATTTGACTACCATAGAGGATTTGAGGCCAAATTTAAACCCAGGGGAAACCGTTCAACAGTTCTTTGGAGGGGGGGTTTTCCACCGGAAGGTTTGGTTTTAAAAATTGTGTAATTGCATTTTTCAGACTTTTGCACTCAAAGTCTTCCTACTATAGTAGTTCTACAAACCAGACATTGTGTGTGTATGTAAGCACACAAATGAAACAAGCATGCGGCCTGGCAGCTCAGGGGTTAGCGTTGTGGCCTAGTTCTGGGGTCCAATATCTGAATTTGACAAAGGGCCATACCATCAAGGAGTTTGTATGCTCTTCATTCTGGGAGTTTTTCCTCTAGTTACTCTAACTTCCTCTCACACTTAGAAACATATGTGGCTCTGGTGTGTTTGCCTGAGATACCAAATCACTGAAGACATTGATTCCAATGGGTACTCCACCCTCTACACAATGATTTTTCACTCGAATTGCCACGCACCTAAAACGAAACTATTCTTTAGTACTTTATGCGTTCAAAATTTCTAACAGAGTTAAAATGCAAAGCCTTTAAATGTGGAAATACAAAAACTGATTTGCACATCCTTTTGAAAATAAAAGTATAGGGCACACTGTTGGGGAGAAAGACTATCAAACACAATGTAAAACAGAGCACTCTAAACCTAAAAAAAAAAAAGTCCCCAAAAAGGACAAAGAAAATTTTTTTGGAACAGCATTTTTGCTAATAAAAAGGTACTTAGTACATTTTTGATCAAAACTTAAAGCCCACCTACCGTGGCAAGGGACCCCAGGGGGGAACCAACCCATCTACCTCTCTAATGCTGTTCAGACCTCCACACTCAGGGTTAGAAGGGCCCCCGCTATAAACCTATCTGATTAAAAAACCGTGCAGGTGGACGGGGGGGGGGGGGGGGGGGGGCGTAATCCAAGCTGGGAACTACCACTTCCCCATACAAACAGTTAGGCTAAGTTCACACGGCATAAATACTCCCCGCAATTACGCCGGGACTTGGAGAGCTCGCGCCGGTCGACGCGTACTCCCGCGGGGCGGGACTATCGGCAAGTATTCACCATTAGTAATTGACATGTTACTTATCTCCCCGTGCATTGTATTGTACGAGCGCGAAGAGGAGACGTAATCCATAGTTCTCTATGAGAGCTGTGGATTACCGTAATGACTGGGGCGCATTTCGATCGTATTTGAGTGCAGTACGGCGCGAAATGCGCCCCAATTTAACCCGTGTGAACATAGCTGTGACGAACACAGCCTAGTCCGTCGGCCCACTCGAGGGACGACGGCCTGACTTGGGGTGTATCTCGTCGTTGCGCTGCCCTCTGGGGGGGCACAAGGTCAGCCAGATACTGTTCCACTGTTAACCCCTGTCCCACATGGCGCAGGGAGAACCGGGGAGTGACGAGAGAAACACTTTCCTCTTCCAGAACCCTGAACGGCTGCCAATAGTTTCTAGTTTAGTTATAAGACCGGTCCGTGACCGACTTATAACAAGGCCGAAACCAGCCTTGGGGTAGCTATATAATATAGACCGAGTACTAGGCGTGTGAGGCCGATGATCAAGAAAGACTAACTCAGATTAAAGTTTATAGATTTAATTAGCCTTGGAGGGCACACTAGACAAATATACAAAAGGATAATAATATACAGGTAAGTCAGAAGTGCACATACAAGCATGGGTTACAGACAAAAGGCAGTTAAAATGGATCAAGTTACCTTCGGCTTGGTTCTGGGCTCACATGGGGGGCTAATGTGGCCTGGCTGCTGTGTACGGATGCCCTGGAAATGCTCTTAGGTACCCCCCCCTCCTGGATCAACCGCAGAGCCCACACGGGCTCCTGCTTATATCTGTGAGGGGACAGCCCACGTGGCAGCCCCCTTTCACGCTCCCACACACCCCTGGGACGGTCTAAGAACTCCTCCCACTCAGCTCATGCAGTTTCTGATACAAACACAAAAATGGACCATAACGCGGCAGGGCATTGGCACAGAACCGAGACGGTAGCACCATCAGAACCGGCTGGGCGCACACGATGCCCGGATCTCAGATACGCCTTATGGGCTCCGTAGGTCCGGTTCTGGATATCTCGGTCCCCCTGCGCCTTAGAAACCTGGAAATGGGGGCTGTGTGTGTGGGGAGTTCCTTGTTTTGTGATATGAACTCGCCATGGACCAGTTATGAGCGGATCGCCTATGAATCGATATGAAATATCGGAGACGGTTTGGCTAGGTTCAGTTTCATTCAAGCCTTTGAAGCTTGGGAATTTGAGGCAGCATTTGTGCAGTGCTAATTAATGGAAGTGAGGGTTCTTTTGAGGTGTCCATGTATCCTGCTGTGCCAACATCCTATGGAGAGCATTTACATTGGGTCATGGCTGGGCTAATTAACGTGTAAATGGAACTTTCCTGGGAGGCTGGGACCCATCTGTGATCTGACTAGATAGGAATGGGGGATGAAGTCATATTTTGGAGTGGATTCTCCTCACAATAGCCTTTAAAGGGGTTTTGCCAGGACGTGCCTTATCTGCTAAGAAGCAAATGTAAACAAGCCACAGAGCTGAGAGAGAGAGAGACACACACACAGCCAGAGGCAGAGCTGCATAAGGGATCGTGTGACATGTTCACTGAAATAATCAAACTACAACTTGTGGATTCTGTATACAAAAGACAACACCTTTTCTCCACAGCAGCTTGAAAGCTCCTTCATGTTCTCTGTCATCAGATAAAGCAGGGATCTACTCAGATAATCACGCTACAACTAGTGGATTCTGTATACAAAAGACAACATATTTCTACCCGGTGCCTTGAAAGCTTCTTCAGCTCCTTTCATCAGATAAGAAGTGTTCTCTGCGCAAGCCCGGCCAGCAGCTCTTGTCGGGTCGTATCTAGTAGAAACTTAGAAGTAACTAAGGGCAGGTAAGGCAGCCTGTAGCTCTCTCAGACTGCACTTTTTGTAATCACATATATTTAGAAAAGTGATTAAAAACCCATTTTGGAGGATCCCACGTCAACATTACATCGTGGCAAAGCCCCTTTAAAATACATAAACTGGTTAGCACATCCATTTCAAAGAAAGAAATGTATAGGTGCACACTGTTGTGTTTGCATAGCTTTTGCTGCCACAATATAATATCAGTAGCACTTTAGAAACACTAAAAAACAGTCAAAGAGGACTAAGCTGCCCATATAAAAAAGGAATTACAAGTACAGCTCTGAATACCTAACACTCAGCAAAAAAGTCCCTAAAGTATTAACCATCCACTGACTCATCAGTCAGCATTTACTATACATATGGTTGTTATGTAGGAAGAACGTGACTTATTACAATGTCTGTACAGTCATGCAGAATATGCGAACACTATGTCAGGAATGGGACATAAACATATGTATTCTGTTCCCATCAGGAAATGTCCGAACATTTTCCAATGGACGGACAACTTGTAACCACCACCAACATCAGCATCACAGTGGTCATGAAAGAGAAGATGAGAGGGGTGATGTAAGTATCTCTAGGGCTCTGGAGCACCATCATGTGAAATTCAGAAACACTATAGAGGTGTGCGGATTGGGGAAGAGTGAGAACGTAGGTCCTTTATCTTATTAAAATCAGTTTTCTGCTCCACAGAATATAAAACATATTTTGCTTGATATTCGGACATACGGCGGACAATCAAATGACTTAAAACATCGAAGTGATCCACAAGCGACTCTGCAGGAAAGTTGCAGAATGTCTTTGTTGAGTCTGAAGGAGTGGAGCGATGACAGCCGGGTCACCTGATTGTCTTACTGATAGTTGTGACACCGTGCTCAATGAACACCATGTATACAGCTTAGTAGGCGAGATCAGCTCTGCAGCCAGTGCCAGGGGCTGTTTTTTCCCTGTTACTTGGGATGATATGCAGACCTAGCAGGTGGCTTTAACAGAAATAGGTACACCATTTAAAAAATTATTTTAGTGGTACATTTTGCTTCTTCTCTATTTTTTAAACGTATAGACAGATATACATACATACATACACACACCTACAATGAGGAAAATAAGTATTTAATACACTGGCAATTTTGCACAATTTCCCAGCTATAAACAATGGAGAGGTCTGTAATTTTTATTATAGGTACACTTCAACTGTGAGAGACAGAATGTTAAAAAAAAGAAAAAATCAAGTTGCATGTTTTTTAAGTAATAAATTTGTATTTTATTGCATGAAAAAAGTATTTGATACAATAGAAAAACAGAACTTATAATATTTGGTACAGAAGCCTTTGTTTGCAGGTGTCCTTAGATAGTTTTTTTAGTCTTGGCCATGGTGGAGAGGTTGAAGTGTGATTGAGTATTTTTTTTTAAACCGGTAACAAGTTCAAATAAGTGCAATTAATACAGGTACTGAGTGCAGAGTAGGAGGGCATTAAAGGAGTTGTCTCATTATGAGCTTTCAGCCTGTCAGTGAGCCTGCTAAGTTGAACTGAGGGGCATGCTTCTTGGTCTGTCTATTCTGCTCCCTCTTCCCCCCTCCCATCAGCACACAGGCTGGGGGGGGAGGGGGTTTGCTGCCAGAGTTAACCCTGTGTGTGCCTGCCTAGGTCTGTTGCAGGAGAGGGCTGATCTATGAGTGAAGAGAGGAATGTGAAGTGGTGTGCTAATAACAGAGCAGAGAGGATGCATGTGTTCCTATATCCCCTGCTTAGCTTACAAGTCTCCACATCTTCAGCAACAACAAGGGAAGTGTTACTATACTCAGGATGTCTCACTAATACAGGAGAGCATAAAGTATTCACATGCCTGATCTGTATAGTATTAGTATAGTCAAAGTTCCAAAGACACATCATGATTATAGTAACACACAGGGTCACTGCTGTCACATCTATCTGTGTAGAGAGCAGGAGGAAGCAGGGACACACAGGGTTAATCCAGGCAGCACGGACACAGACGCCAGAGTCCTCCCTCCCTCCACTACAGAAGCATTCTGTGCAGGAGGGGCTCTCTGCTCCCACCTGTCTTCAAAGGTGATGAGTCATTCAGACCTGACAGCCAGTAAGATAAGGATCAACAGGTCGCCTGCTATAGAAACTTGAGAAGCTGATGTAGTACTACTAACAGGGCTAGCTCAAAATCAGTAGGACATTTGTAATGAACATATATTGCAAAGCTACTTGTTTTTTTAAAGATCTTTTAATTAAAACCCAATCATTGTAGCGAGACAACCCCTTTAATTACTGTGCATTTCTGCAAAAAAAAAAAAACTGCATCAAAAAATGCACCAAAAGCACACCATGTGAAAGCACCCTTAGAGGGAAAACCAAACAGGTCTGTGACAGCCAGAATTCTTTCTGGTTGGTAGGTGATCAAATACTTATTTTGTGAAATAAAATTCAAATTAATTATTTAAAATTCATACATTGTGATTTTCTTGATTATTTTCTTAGATTCCGTCTTTTATTATCTTAGATTCTGTGTGTGTGTGTATGTATATATACATATATATATAATATAATTTTGTGTGTGTATATATAGATACTCAGGTGTATTTGTGGAGATGCAAAAAAGTTATTGGTCGCAAAAAGGGGTGCTACAGCACAAATTTCAAAAATAGAAAATGTTTGGATTTTTTTTACGCAAAACTTACATGTTTGGTATTGGCAAAAATCATAACAACCTGCAGAATACAGAGAACACATTTATACTGGGGAGTGAACGCTGTAAAAAAAAAAAAAAACTCAAACATGATGCAAGTACTTTTTTTTTTTTTTTTTTTTTTTTTCCCTTTCCCACATTTTGACTCACTTAGAATTTTTTTTTGTGGCTTCCCTCTATAATCTCACAGACACTAATAAGATAGTACTCAAGGATTAGACCAAAACAAATAACAAATCCCAGAAAAAATAAAATAGAAACCTTTATTGATATGCATTAAAAACTAAACCCCTCAACAGGAAATTAATTACAATACGATAGATATCTAGTCCTAAAGAGCCACCCTATAAGGCTAACAGTCCAATTGAACCAGAGTGATACAATACCAACAGTATATGGATCAGGAAACATCATATGCAAATATTGTATATCTGTATGCAAAAATACAAGATCTATAAAAATATCACAAGAAGTCAGATATAAAAGACTCGCGGTTCTGTAGACAAATAGATGAATACTTCATCCCATACAAATAACTTATAAGTAAAAATTCTTCATGCCCATATAGCCGAAAAAAGAAAGAGCCAGTTTATCCCACCACTCTAATCCTGTCCAAGGAGGAGCACCCGCCCCAAAAGGGGCAACCCCGCCTATCTGTAGACTCTCCCTATTTCAAAAGAATATTCAATGTGGATAGATGAAAAAAAATGACCACATTGTCTGCTGGACATTAACTTACACTCTGTAAATACCAAAAACAAAAGATAAAGAAAAGTCCTGATATGTTTCCCCAGAAAAAAACACTGGTTCCTCAGGGGACAAGATGATAAATCCAAACCACCAAGAGGTGGTGATAAATAATGGTAGCCGATATAGTGATGAAAGGCTTCCCTGTATATTCTATAGTACAGTGAATGACACCATTAGAAAGTACATCTTGTCCTGCCCAAAAAAAGTCCTCCTTTGTCTATGTAGATAGAAAAATAAAAAACGTTATGGCTCTTGGGAGGCGAGGAGAAAAAAACAAACGTGTCAACCAAAAAAAGTCTGTCCTTAGGGTTAAAACTAGTTAACATGGTACCAAGCATTTTGTCATTGTCTTTTTTCGTCATTACAGGGTGGTTTCTCCATGCTTATCCAACTACTGCCTATAATAGTGTTGATACTTGTGTCGTTACTTAGCCAGTTATTGGTCTCCAATGCACCTTACAGTTTGTATCCCAGATCGTAAGTATCGTGTTTGACTCCAAGTAACGTTGAATCTGCTTATTCCGGTGTAGACACATTTATGGTGTCATGTAAACTTAATTTCTTTGTCTTGTCCTACTTGCTCTTAGAATGTACAGTCTGCTGGAATCATGGAAATGGATTTCTACAGTGTACAAATGCCATAAGTAATATAAGGCTAAGGCAAGAGGTTTACATTAGTTCTGCTGTAGTGGTAGTAGCTCCTTTGCCTAGTGCATAGGTCTTAGAAGAAACCTCTGCCCCCCTCCAAAATCTTATTGTCCGATTTGCCTTTTCAGCTTGATGGACAACAAGATTTTGCTATACTGAGGATGCCAAAGCATTATATCAAGAAACAACGTATCACATTGTGAACTAAAAGTGTTGAGCTGGGTTCACATGGCTGCAAGCCAGTGTATAGCGGCACGTATTGTGCGCACCGCTATACGCCGGGTGTTTTAGAAGCATGCACTGGCCTGCGCATACTTCTAAAGTGCTCTTTGTCGACCCTCCCCATTCACTTTCGTTTTTGCGAAAGTGCTACGATTTTACTGTAATTGTGGACTTTACTTCGGGCATATTACAGCGCTATAACACTGTGTCCACAATTACGCTGTATGAACATACCCTAAAGTGGTTTTATTTTGCAGAAGTAATGAAACAAAAAAACAGTTATATTAATACGTAAAATATTGTATCACAGTAACAGCCACAACCTGGTCAATAAACTCCACCCCTATGTGTTATGATGTACATATACGTTATTCAGATTATGCATACACATGGTCATCAGCAAATGTGACCTCCTGAAAGACCCCTCTATTGCCCAACAGCAGCCAGAAATTGTGTGCCTCCATGGGTTGCCACTGACCGCAATAATACTTTGGTATAGCGGGTATATTAAAATATTATTGCACGTTTAAACAATTGCATGGTAAGGCCGGGTTCACATGGAGTATAGCGGCGTGTACCTGTGCGCGCCGCTATACGGCTGCTGTTTAAAGTATGCGTTGGCCAGCACATGCTTTCAACAGCGCTCCGGCCCGGCTCCCATTAAAGGGGTTGTCGCACTACAAGGATTGCTTTTTATGTTAAAGTCATTTTGCAATATTAAGTGTCCTACCTATTCTGAGATATACCCTCTTGTATTGGCTGCATCAGCTCCTCAGGACGCTATAGCTACAGACCTGTTCCATCTCTCCTGATAGGCTGCCAGCACTGGTTGCTATAGCTTCAGCCTAGTAGGAGCCAGTAAACACGCTCCTGAATTCAAAATGAAACCAAGAAAACAGGACTGAGGTAGCATGAATCAATGTAGTGAGACAACCCTTTAAAGAGAACCTGTCACATAGATTATGTCCCCAGAACAAGAACAGAACAAGCTAGTGTTAGACCTGCTGTTTCCAGTGCTGTGTCCCTTATTCTGTAATATGCTGGAGTTTTCGTGTATTTAATGCTCAAATCTGCAGTTTTCAGCCAGAAGAGTAATTCGAAGAGTCCTTCAGAGTGTGTTTTTTTCAAACCCTGCCCACCTGATGCTAGCCCCGCCCACCTCAACTGACAAACCTATTACTTTGAATAGGTAGAAACATGTGAATAACTGTCCGTGGGCGGGGCTAGCCTTTGGTGGGTGGGGCTAACACCTGCTCATGAATAAGATTTGAGGGGTAATTGCTCTAAAACTGCTGCATTTTACTGAATAAGGGGCACAGCACTGGGAACAGCAGGTCTGACACTAGCTTGTGCTGTCCTCAGCAAGGGAGGCAAAACCTATGTGACAGGTTCTCTTTAAGTTCCACTTTCCCCTGCACATAAGTGCCCGAAGGAAGTGACATTTCACTTTTTTTTTTATGGGCGTGTAGTGTGGGTGTGTGTGTGTTATGATTTTACCGGATTTGGTGGATGGGAGGTGTACTTTGGGTGCACTGCAGTGCAATTATACCCTGCAAATGGCAGTGTGAACACTCCCTAAAAAAAAATACAAAAAAGTTAAACAAAACCAGTAGTGAAACAGAAAACTTATGCATGTTTGTTATAATCACATCGCAAGGCATTATGGGAAAGGAGCTGAGAAGCTCAAGCGCCCTCTATTGGGTGTAACAAATTCTCAATTTTCTTTTGACCCATTGGGTCTTTTGAAAGCAAAAGGAATATTAGACAAGCCAGCATCACTCATCTGTAGACAGCCTTTTCGGGGTGTTTGCCCCTAGTCAGTACAGAGCAGAGCGATACTGGGTAGGAGGCAATGAGTGGCTCAGAAAGGGAAGCATCTCTCCTTAGGGAGAGCACCATATGGTGTGTAGAGTTCTGAAATGCCTTTTTGCCCTCTACTAAGCATCTGCATATCACAAGGCATTATGGGAAAGGAGCTGAGACAAATTCTCAATTCGCTTTTGACCCACTGAGTCTTGAGAAAGCAAAAAGGATATTAGTCGAGCCAGTATCACTCATCTGCATAGAGCTCTGTTTCGGGGTTTTGCCCCTCATCAGTGCAGAGCGATAATCACAGTGACCCATAAAATAAAGATAACATGTGAATGGCAGGAATTTAAAAATGCAAGAAATACTTGGCAAAAAAAAAGTTTGTTCGTTAAGGCTAAAATAGGCCAGGCTGTGAAGGGTTAAAAGTTAGATTTTAGGTAAAATGGTCTCCAGGAGTTTTGCCTTGCCTATTTGTGTATCCGAGGTGAAATAATTCTGTCTGTGGTCATTTTGGTTTCTGACTCTTGTTTTAGCGGTCAAACTATAAAACGCGTTACAGAAAATCTCCACGTAGCTTATTACGTCAGTAAGGACTTCCAGTCTGAATACAGCGGGATGTTACTACAGAAGCTGGAGAAGAACATTGAGGAGGATTACGTGGCGAACGTCCGCAACAACTGCTGGCGGGAGAGACAGCAGAGTAAGTGACTGATGCTTTTTTATTACCTCATAGTGGAGGGCGCTTGACATCTGGCATTCCCTTGCAGACGGCAGTTACTACAGTGAAGATTTAAAGGGGTTGTCTCCCCTCAGAGTTTCATAGATGCATCCTGTCACTTCCTGGTCAGACTGTCTGTAATTAGCATACGAGCTCCATGCATTCACTCTGTTTATTCAACTTTGTGTTTTCAGTCTGCTAATTAGTTTAGATTAGCTTAGAAGCTTGCCAGAACTGCTAGCAGGAGATTTATCTAAAGCAAACAGTACTAATTACAGGCTTTTGTCTGAAGGATCAGATAAAAACAAGCTTTTTACTGCCGGCCAGCACAGAGCTGCCCTGACCTGTGTGATGACGTCAGGGGGTAAAGAGTAAACAGGTCGGTCACTGGGGGAGCCAAATGGAGCTCAGAAGGTGTTAAATCATTTGTGGTTCCTTAACAAAAAAAGATGAACAAAGCAATGTATTTGGAAAACGTCTTCATTTAGTGTTCCCTACATTTTGAAAGCTATTCCTTGTAGCGAGACAACCCCTTTAAGGTTATGGCAATAGGCATGTATTTATAGTTGACGTGCAGCAGGCATGTCAAACTCGCAGGCTGCATGTGGTCCACAGCGAATCTCTTCACAGCCAGTATAACCATTTGCAACAAAGGTTGTAAGAAATTACGTTGCTTAATTTTTAAACTTCTAAAATTTTAAAAAGACAGATTACTGGTCATGTTGTATCTATGTAGTGGCGCAACCTTTCCCCTACTAATAGCAGCAAAGATTTTAGCAGCTCCTAATAATACCTACCACACCATGCCAATATGTAAGTTGCCATTAGGCTTGTACTGGTTTGCTTGGTGGGGCTTATATGACCGATTTAGAGTCTGACTATGGATTAAACGCCTCTAGTAATCGGTCACATTAGGCCCAACAAGCAAGCCAGTACAAGACTAACAGCAACGTGACTGACATGTGCGAGTTGCTATTGGTTGTAGCAATCTTTGCTGCGAGTTGTGGGGAAAGGCTACATAAATATTATATGCGTTCTGTGTCCTCCACGGAAGCTAGGAGAGGTGCCGCAAGCAGCCAGAACGCAAAACGCCAGAAAAAGGCCGGGTTGCTGGAGGTCCTGCCCCATCATAACAGACTGTGCCATGCCCGGAAACGGCACGGTACCACATGGTTGCCCAAAACTGGTGCAGCAGGCCCAGCATGCCCTGCTGCCTAGCGCCGGCTAGAGTCAAGCAGGGGAACATGCTCCCAGCCCTCGCAAGACCCCCCCCTAAGGCTGGGCTAACCGCCACTGGCGGGCCCCGGGAACACTTAATTCCTGAGGCCCTCCAATTCCATAAAGAAATGGAAAACCTCCCACGACCCTCAAGTGGAGGAAGTAAGGGTACTCACCTATTTGAAGTCTTTGGGCATCACCCCTTTGATACCATGCACCCGAAGGTGAGGCTACCGGAATCTGAAAAAGGAGACCACGGAGGTGGCAGGTGGGGACGAATGAGCAACGTAAAGGAAGATCAGCCAGCTAAAAAACTGACTGGTTTCCCGACGCCACATACGCGACGACCCCCTCTGACAGGTGAGAACTGGAGGCTCTTTCACCAACCAATATGTGAGAGTCAGGCGCTCGAACACCACGGCACGTAAGCGCCGCGCGGGGACAAGGCGTAACCATGGTTCTCTATGAGAGCTATGAATTACCGTAATTATGGGGCACATTTCCTCGCGTATAAGGTGCAGTATGCCACGAAATACGCGGCGAAATGCGCTCCAAAATAAGCCGTGTGAACATATCCTAAAAGTAAAACCAAATTTAAGAGATTAGTCTGAGCCCAGGCAAGGTTTCCCAAGGTTTAGGAACAAGACGTGACAGAATGTCACAGTTCTATTACTTCATTTGGTAGATCTTGAATCAGATGTGTATTCAGTTTTCATCACCTGTTGAAGATATCCCTGATGTTCATCTACCCTATTATTACTAATGACAGGATATTGGTACAGCTACTAATTGGGTGTGTTCATACAGTGCGGTTTTGACGATTTTTCTATTGCAGTAGTGAGTCTCGCAGACTATAAACACAATTATTGATTACTCATTTGCTACACTTTTCCAAACAACTTAGGATATTGAAAAAAGCTTGCTGTTAATCAAGGCAGTTTAAGGGTGCTTTCACACAGCGCAGTTTTGGTGCAGTTTTAACTGCGCTCCCATTTAACTGCCTTTATTACCAGCAAACTTTGTTCACTTCTCTAAACTTTTTGGGTGCTTTCAAACAGTGCGTTTTTGATGTGTTTTTTTTGTGTGCAGGAACGCACAGTAAATGCTGTACATTGCTGCACAAAAATCGCGATAAAAATCATGATTTTACCGCGATTTTTGTACAGCATTAATTGCTGTGCCTTCCTGCACAAAAAAAGCATTAAAAAAAACGCATCAAAAACGTACTGTGTAAAAGCACTTTTTGGAAAGTGAGTAATCGATTCGTGTGTTTATAATCCACAAGACTTCAAACAAAGTAATTGTTCACTTAAAGGGGTTTTGCCACGATGTAATGTTGACGTGGGATCCTCCAAAATGGGTATTTAATCACTTCAGCTTCTATTAGATACGACCTGACGAGAGCTGCTGGCCCGGCTTGTGCAGAGCACACTTCTTATCAGATGAAAGGGAGCTGAAGAAGCTTTCAAGGCCCCGGGTAGAAATATGTTGTCTTTTGTATACAGAATCCCCTAGTTGTAGTGTGATTATCTGAGTAGATCTCTGCTTTATCTGATGACAGGGAACATGAAGAAGCTTTCAAGCTGCTGTGGAGAAAAGGTGTTGTCTTCTGTATACAGAATCCACTAGTTGTAGTGTAATTATTTGAGTGAACATTTCACACGATCCCTTATGCATGGCTCTGTGCTCTGGCTGTGTCTCTCTCACTCTCAGTTCAGCCTGGCTTGTTTACATTTGATTCTTAGCAGATAAGGCACTTCCTGGCAAAACCCCTTTAAAGCACCTTTCTGAACAATTTAGACAACTGAAAGAAACTTGCTGGTAATAAAAGCAGTTTAATTGGAGCTCAGTTAAAACTGCACCAAAACTGCGCTGTGTGAAAGCACCCGAACTGCTTTTTTTTCTTCAATAGAAAAACCACATCAAAACCTGGTATGAACCCTCCCTTAGGGTTTATTGAAATGGAGCAGTTCTGTTGTGGTTAAAAAAAAAAAAACTCACCCATCAAAACCTCACCCAGAAAAACTGCACACATTTTTTTGCCACATTTTACTGTGGTTTTGCAATGTGATAAATGTCTGTTTTTAAGGATGATTAACTTTTTTTTTTCTTCAATATTTAATCTGTAAAAATTGCATAGCATTTACTAAATCCCAAAACCGCAGCCAATCGCACCAAAAATCTGAGCTGTTTTAATGCAGTTATTATTTTTTTTTTTACTGAAACACAGATGTTTGAATACACCCGAATATAAAGATTTTTATGCCCTTTCCACTCTACCTCAAATAAACAGAAGAATTCGACTGTCGCCCCCTGCTACACCCCACCCCCCCCGAGGGGCATGAAAGATTTGAATAACTTTGTTTTGCAAATTTTCATACATCTATCAAAACAAATAGTTGATGGAAGAGGGGAAGGGCACATTACTCTACCTATAAATGCTACATCCCAAAATATCAAGCATTGCTAGCCTGTCCTAGGAATACACTATTTGGTTAGGTTCTAGCAGATTGTGTAGCAGCAACCTCTGTTGACCAAGATAATGTACATTTTTCTATTGGTTCGTACTTTTAGAGGTAAAATAAAATCATGAACTACACAATGCTGAGTATTCATCATGAATACTAGTGTTTAGTGAAACAGACTTCAAAAGAAGTTACAGGTCCATTTTTAGAACAGCGCTTTTTATTCTGTTACCTAGGCTTAAAGGGGTTCTCCACTTAGGACAATTTCTATTTATCACATACAGTAAACTGATCACAGTGTCCCTCTGCTGGGCTTTAATCTGTGGGAAAACCTGGTAGTAAATGTTAAATTTCCCTGCAGCACCACCACGGGAAATACAGCATTACATAGTGTCCATTCAAGTCAGTGGCTTGTCTGGTTAATGCAGAACAGTATATGTCCTCTAGAGCATAACCACTTTGTAACCACTCTCCTGTCTGGGAAAGACATGAGGATCCTGGATATGGGAACTCTCTATTAACTCAGAATTTCCTAGATACAGTGCCTTGCGAAAGTATTCGGCCTCCCCTTGAACTTTTCAACCTTTTGCCACGTTTCAGGCTTCAAACATAGATATAAAATTTTAATTTTTTTTGTTTAGAATCAACAACAAGTGGGACATAATTGTGAAGTGGAACGAAATTTATTGGATATTTTAAACTTTTGTAAAAAAAAAAAAAAACTGAAAAGTGGGGCGTGCAATATTATTCGGCCCCTTTACTTTCAGTGCAGCAAACTCACTCCAGATATTCAGTGAGGATCTCTGAATGATCCAGTGGTGTCCTAAATGACTGATGATGATAAATGTAATCCACCTGTGTGTAATCAAGTCTCCGTATAAATGCACCTACACTGTGATAGTCTCAGGGTTCTGTTTAAAGCGCAGAGAGCATCATGAAGACCAAGGAACACACCAGGCAGATCCATGATACTGTTGTGGAGAAGTTTAAAGCCGGATTTGGATACAAAAAGATTTCCCAAACTTTAAACATCTCAAGGAGCACTGTGCAAAAGCGATCATATTGAAATGGAAGGAGTATCAGACCACTGCAAATCTACCAAGACCCGGCCGTCCTTATAAACTTTCATCTTAAACAAGGAGAAGACTGATCAGAGATGCAGCCAAGAGGCCCATGATCACTCTGGATGAACAGCAGAGCCTACAGCTGAGGTGGGAGAGTCTGTCCATAGGACAACATTCAGTCGTACACTGCACAAATCTGGCCTTTATGGAAGAGTGGCAAGAAGAAAGCCACTTCTCAAAAATATCCATAAAAAGTCTCATTTAAAGTTTGCCACAAGCCACCTGGGAGACACCAAACATGTGGAAGAAGGGGCTCTGCTCAGATGAAACCAAAATCCAACTTTTTGGGCACAATGCAAAACGATATGTTTGGCGTAAAAGCAACACAGCTCATCACCCTGAACACACCATCCCCACTGTCACACATGGTGGGGGCAGCATCATGGTTTGGGCTTTTCTTCAGCAGGGACAGGGAAGATGGGAAAATTGATGGGAAGATGGATGGGGCCAAATACAGGAACATTCTGGAAGAAAACCTGTTGGAGTCTGCAAATAACCTGAGACTGGGACGGAGATTTATCTTCCAATAAGACAATGATCCCAAACAAAGCAAAATCTACAATGGAAGGTTCACAAATAACCGTATCCAGGTGTTAAAATGGCCAAGTCACAGTCCAGACCTGAATCCAATCGAGAATCTGTGGAAAGAGCTGAAAACTGCTGTTCCAAACGCTCTCCATCCAACCTCACTGAGCTCTAGCTGTTCACAAACGCTCTCCATCCAACCTCACTGAGCTCCAGCTGCTCACAAACGCTCTCCATCCAACCTCACTGAGCTCCAGCTGTTCACTAGCGCTCTCCATCCAACCTCACTGAGCTCCAGCTGTTCCCAAGCGCTCTCCATCCAACCTCACAGAGCTCCAGCTGTTCCCAAACGCTCTCCATCCAACCACACAGAGCTCCAGCTGTCACAAACGCTCTCCATCCAACCTCACTGAGCTCCAGCTGCTCACTAAACGCTCTCCATCCAACCTCACTGAGCTCCAGCTGTCACAAGAAACGTTCATCTCGGCCATACAAACCCAACGAGCTACAGCTGCTCACAAACGTGCGTCCAGTAAATTACTATCCAGCTGCTCACAAACGCTCTCCATCCAACCTCACTGAGCTCCAGCTGCTCACAAATGCTCTCCATCCAACCTCACTGAGCTCCAGCTGCTCACAAACGCCTCCATCCAACCTCACTGAGCTTCAGCTGCTCAAAAACGCCTCCATCCAACCTCACGGTGCTCCAGCTGTGCACCAAGGAAGAATGGGCAAGAATTTCAGTCTCTCGATGTGCAAAACTGATAGGGACAAACCCCAAGCGACTTACAGCTGTAATCGCAGCAAAAGGTGGCGCCAGTAAGTATTAACTTAAGGGGGCCGAATAATATTGCACGCCCCACTTTTCAGTTTTTTATTTTTTACAAAAGGTTAAAATATCCAATAAGTTTTGTTGCACTTCACAATTGTGTCCCACTTGTTGCTGATCTTTCACAAAAAAATAAAATTTTTATATCTTTAGGTTTGAAGCCTGAAATGTGGCAAAAGGTTGAAAAGTTCAAGGGGGCCGAATACTTTCGCAAGGCACTGTATAAGTGTCATGCTCTAGGCCTGCAGAACAGATCTGGCTCACATCATTTTATGGGGCTGACAAAAGCTTAGGCACTGCAAGCAGAAGAACCAGCTCTTGAGATGGGGGCAGGGCCTGCCTAGGTAGTGGGCATAAGGTTGGATTCGGAGCTCCAGTGCGCAGTTCTACACCGCTCCGTTCAGCAACTCACAGGTGGTGGCACAGCTCTGACTGTCCTAGCCCCCTCCAACAGCCCTTTGAGGGCAACCTTAATGCTATTGTGGCCCTCAGTGAAAATTAGACACCACTGTGATAGGGTATAAGAGAACAAGTTCTCTAATCCAGAGAACCCCTTTATTATCACTGTCGTAATTTTCATGTGTTAAAATGACCTTTCTTTTATTGTGATATTTGTGTTCTTGTTTTTAGAAGCAGACTTAATACATGCAGCAAAGGTTTACCGGGATAATAGACTGAAGGTGAAAGCCGAATCCATATCTATGGATAATTGTAAAGAACTGCAGCGACTGACCTCAATCTACCGAGGTGGATGATGGAGCTCGGCACTGTCTAGTATACATACTTTCTTCCCTGTAATATGAGAACTGTATATTTATCATGAAGTGACATCTGACACATCCTAATGGGGATCAACTTCCTGACGCAACTTGAAGGTCATAGAGTCCATTTTTTTTCCTTTTTTTTTAATGGTTTTTAGTTCCATTTGATCGGTAACTAATTAAAAGTGTAAAAACTTATAAAGCGCGCCATGAACATAACTTTTTCACTGTTCATGGATATCTTGTAAATATGGTAGTAAATTGTCTTGTATATAAGAGCTAATGAATTTATATGTGAAGTGTCTGTTTTGCTGTTCTGTTTGTCTTATTTTTTTTTTAATTTTCAGTAACTCCAAGGAAGCTCTGCACCAAGAAGTATTTTATTTCTAATACTTGTTGCTTAATCTTTCCAGGACAGTTTTAACCTTCTAGCTCATATTAAATGTAATGAATATTTCAAGGGATCTTTCCACTATGTTGTTGCTATAACCAATACTGGTGTTCTCTTTTTTATAATCTGTTGTTAGAATATGATCTTTTTTACATAGAGTACTGAAAGGCGTGCCTCGAATTATTATACTTTTTTTTTTTTCCATAAATTAACAATAAGAAACTTTGTAATTTATCTTATTAGAGAAAAACGCTTAATTATCTCCCTCTCTTGCTTTAGATCCAAGTTGTCTAACCGTAAGACCGTCTTTGCTGCCCATAGAAACCAGTCAGAGCTCAGCTTCCATTTCTTGAAAGCTGAACTCTGATGGGTTGCTAGAGGCTACTAGGACAGTCTTAGGCTATGTTCACACGGCTTATTTGCGTGGCTTAATTTCGCCCCGAAATTACGCCACGGGGGCGGGAGCGTATATGTCGCTAGTTAATGACATGTCACTTATCTCCCCCCACGGCGGATTCGCAGAGCAGGGAGAGGAGACGTAATCCATAGTTCTCTATGAGAACTGTGGATTACCGTAATGACTGGGACAGATTCCAGCCATAATTCGCGCAGTACGGCGCGTATTTATGGACTGAAATACGTCCAATTTTAAGCCGTGTGAACATAGCCTTATAGTAAAAGAGTTCTGATAAATGAGGCCCAATGTGTCTTCCAAGGGAGACAAGGTTGCTGCTTTTCTAGGATTTTAAATAATAGCTGCCCATAGATATCTATGAAGAGGGCAGGGGCAGAAAGTGAAAGCAAGAGACTGTCTATACACATAATAGAAGAATGAATTCTGACGAAACAAGCAGAAATATATTCAATCTGTTCAAACATTTATATCGCAAAAAAGCACTTCAATTAATATCTCTTTAAAAATAGTAGCAAAAGTGACTTGATGAAAGTGTATTCATAAGAAATATGTCATCCCGAGTCGGGTAGCGAGGAAATAGCTGGCCACTGGCTGTGCCGCCCAATTGTGCGACGTTTCAAGTGTTGACGCCCTCTTTTTCTAAATATTTCAACTTGTTTTGTCAGAATTCATTGGTCTATTACCTGTATACGGAGAGTGAAGGAGGTTAAAGGAAGCCCTGTTATATAGACCTATTGGGGGTATAGTGGATGGAATTTTGTGAGAAACGGTGTAGATATATTCTACAAAACAAGAGACTGTTAAACTGTCTACACAGCATATGTTAAATTGGAATCTAAAATCCGACAGCATTTTAACATTGCTGTACCGCGTTATTTTGGCACAGGTTTGTGCTAAAAACCACGATCGGTTTTCAGATTTGCCATTGTCCCCGTACATTGAATGTACGGCAATCCAGGCAGAAGATAGAGCATGTTTTAAAATCCACCGGAATCCTGCAGATTTCAAAGCCAATCGGGAAAAAAATCCATGCTACAGCATTTTTTTTTTTATTTTTATTGCGGTGCATGGGCCGCTGGTTACAGTAGAATTTTCAGCGTATTCTAAATACTGAATCTGATCTAAATCCGACCAAAGACCTGTGCTATGTAGACATAGCTTTAGATACACAGGCAGCAACATGCGGTATATAACACAGCAGTAAGAAACAGAATGCAGGTGAAACCAGAAGTTTCTATACACTATATAAAGTGACACATACATGAGAGAGAGAATTTTTTAAAGTCATTTTTATTGCATTCTGCAAAGTCAAAAGTTTACATACATTTCATTAGTATTTGGTAGTATTAAACTATATGACTTGGGTCAAACGTTCTGGATATCCCTCCACAAGCTTCTCACAATAGTTGGTAGGTATTTTGGTCCATTCCTCCAGACTGGTGTAACTGAGCCATGTTTGTAAGCCGCCTTGCTTGCACCTGCCTTTTCAGCTTTGTCCATAAACTTTCAATAGGATTGAGATCAGGGCTTTGTGATGGCCACTCCAAAACATTGACTTAGTTATCCTTAAGCCACTTTGTAACCAGTTTGGCAGTATGCTTCAGGTCATTGTCCATTTGGAAGACCCATTTTCGCCCAAATTTTAACTTCCTGGCTGATGTCTTGAGATGTTGCTTCAGTATTGCCACATAATCTCTCCTCATGATGTCATCCATTTTGTGAAGTGCACCAGTCCCTCCTACAGCGAAACAAGCCCACAATATGATGCTTCCACCCTCGTGTTTCACAGTTGGGATGGTGTTCTTAGGCTTCCAAACTTCTCCTTTTTTCCTCCAAACGTAATGATGGTTATTTATATTTTGGCAAACCACAGGACATGTCTCCAAAAATGTAGGTTTCTGTTCCTGTGTGCATTTACAAACATTAATCTGGCTTTTGAAGTAACTGCTTCTTCCTGGCAGAGTGGCCTTTTAGCCCATGTTGATACAGTACTCGTTTCACTGTGGATAATGACACAATCTTGCCAGCTTCCCCCAGCATCTTCACAAGGTCTTTTGCTTTTGTTCTTTGGGTTAATATGCACAAGTCAAACCAAAGCTGGACCTTCTTATCTTATTTGTACTTGTGTATAATTGTTTGTACAGATGAACAAGGCACCTTCAGGTATCTGGAAATTGCACCCAAGGATGATCCAGACTTGTGCAAGTCCACAGTTCTCTTCCTGATGTCTTGGCTGATTTCTTTAGACTTTCCCATGATGTTACTCACACACACACACACAGTGTCATCAAAACACACGATACCATCAACTTCCAGAGACATGGCATCATCAAATGAGCTGTCCCAGATTTGTTTAAAGCCTTAGTAATCCTAGTGTATGTGAACTTTTGACTTTGCAGAAAGTAATAAAAATACCTTAAATTCTGTCATTATTCTGGCATTTGGCAAATATAAATAATTTTGGTAATCCTAATTGACCTAAAACCGGTAAGATTTATTCTGATTTGATGTCAGATAGTGAGAAAAACCTGCATATGTGTCTTTTTATACAGTGTATGTAAACTAATGGTTTCAACTGTAGCTTTGAGTCCGGCACCAAGGGAAGATAAAGGACTCGCTACACAGCAAGCAATATCCATGTGTATCCCTCTGCCTCTCCTCCCCTCTTCATAGACGACTACGAACATCCATAACATCTGTAACCTCAGTAAATCCAAGGTCCAGGGAAACGATTCCCTTTGTGATTTATGAATAAGTGCATAGGTAATGCAGAAGGGGAGTAGAAGAGGCACCTGATAAAATAAGGAATCCTTTTTTCTCTCATATATTACGTTTCTTATTCTTGCGAATTCATTTTGTTGTTGATTTGTAGAAAGATGTATTATAATTGGAGGTACGTTTTAATGTACTTTCACGAAAGACAGTATCTCCTTTAAGTGAGTACAGCCTCACATTTTTGTAACTATTGTATTATATCTTTTCATGGGACAGCACTGAAGATATGACACTTTGGTACCATGTAAAGTAGTTAATGTACACTGTTATACAAGCTGTACGCTAAGTGTGGACGAAGTGCTGGACTGGCCAAGCATGTCTCCAGACCTAAACCCTATTGAGCATTTGTGGGGCATCCTCAAATGGAAGCTGGATGAGTGCAAGGTCTCTAATCTCCACCAGCTCTGTTATGGAGTCATGGAGGAATGGAAGAGGATTCTAGTGACCTAGTGACTAGTGCTAGTGACCTCCAAACCCAAGAGAGTTAAGGCAGTGCTGGAAAATAATGGTGGCCACACAAAATATTGACCCTTTGGGCACAATTTGTCCATTTTCACTTAGGAGAGTACTCCCTTCTGTTGCCAGTAATTCAGACATTGATGGCTGTGGGTTGAGTTACCTTTAAAAAGTTGTCTCATCTCAGAGTTTCATAGGATGCGTAAATGAAATAATGCTGCTTTGCTCTGTCACTTCCTGGTCAAGCGGTGTGTAATTAGCATATGAGATCAGTGTATTCAGACTTCTGCTAATTAGATAAATCTCATGCTGTCAGGACCAGGGAAGCTTGTGAGTTAAAGTAAACAGTAGTAATTACTGGCTTTTGTCTGAAAGATCAGATAACAAACAAGCTCTCACTGTCCGAAGGTGTGAGCGGCCACGACCTGTGTGATGACACTCCCTGCTATCAGAACAAACAGCAGAGGGGAGAAGTACACAGGTCGGTCACTTGGGGAACCAGAGAGAGCACAGAAGGTGATGAAATCACTTGTAGCTCCATAACAAAAAACAAAAAAGCGCAATATATTTGGAAAACCTCTTTACTTAGTGTTCCCTACATGTTGAAAGCTAATCTTTGTAGCGAGACAACCCCTTTAAGGGAACACCAAATTTACACTGTTATGCAATCTGTACTCTGACTAATTTACTTTGTATCAAAGTGTCATTTCTTCAGTGTTGTCCATTGAAAATACAATATTGACAAAAATTTTAAGGCGTGTACTCACTTTTGTGAGATACTGTGGATGGCGGAGAAGCAACAGAATATGCATTCCATTTTTTTTCTTAAGTTAATGAAGTTCTGCAATTAAATATTTCACAAAGATGGACTTAATTCCGCAGCCTTAGATGGTGAGGAGCAAAGAAGGGGAAAAGCAGCATGACTACAGTCAACCAGTGCCGTCTGCACAGTGCGAGTACAGCTTTGAGTAGACCATGTGTAGTTTGATACTAACTGGTTGGTATAGATACCCTGCTGTATTTATGTTGGAGGTCTCGCTTTGAGCCTTTATCACAAATTGCGTCATGATGGCAGCTATAGTGCTGCATGCAATGCTATGACCCCCATTAACTTGTTTGATGCTGGTGGTAGCCATTGTTTCACAAGCTTCGCATTGCACTCTGGTTTCCCTTTATAAGAAAACACGATGCAACTGTGAACATAGTCTGCAGTTTTATTTTAATGGTACTGATCACACCCGAAGCAACTTTTTTTGGTGTCACATAGACCAGCGGAGGCTTGGCAGCATTTAATCCGCACTTGTTCTATCTTTTGCTGCCTCTTTAACTATATTTTTGCAGAAAAAAAAAAGATATATTTAAATATAAAGCATTTGAAGTATTCTGTATTATTTCTATTTTTTATGTTTTTAAAGAAAGGCAGATATGCTGCAGAGTTCCCACAGTAAATTTGTGTAAAAAAAAAAAAAAAAAATCCTAAGCATATAAAAGTAGCATCAAAGAAATCTTATCTGCATGAGGTGTAAAAAATCTGCACCAAAATTGGCATGCGCGGCAGATTTTTAAATCCACAGCACGACAATTTATGTTGTGGTTATGCTGCAGACTTGTTGCAGATTTTTCACATTGACTTCAGTGGGAAGGTCAAAATCCTCAACAAATCCGCAATGTAAGTATATTGTTGCAGATTTTGATGGGGAAACGCGTCTTCTTTCAACCGTACTAACTATGTAACGCTATGGATCATTCCGAGTACATTGGGCCACATTTATAAAGACTGTCTTTGTTGTACATTCCATCCACTGAATCAACATTGAATCTTCATCTGAAATCCACGTCTGTAAAGCTGCGTTCCCATAACACCTATCAAAATCCTAAAACTGTGTCATTCGACAAGTATTAGAGAAAGGGAGCGTAAATTCGCAATGAAAACCATGTCCGCTAAATTTTGTTTCTGAAAACAAGTCCCATTCATCTCTATTTTTTGGACAAAGATCCGACAAAAGTGTTTGGGACGTGTTTTTTTTAACTAAAATATGGTGGAAAGAATGACCATGTTCCATGTTTTTTGCAAAAATGGCAGTTAATAAATCCGACCTATGGAAAATCTGAGTCTGGACTACAACTCTGATTTTCAGTTGAGGTCTATGGGGATGCTTTTGCAGTCGGCTTTTGACTACTTTGAAAATTCGCGTAAGAAAACAGTGTAAATCATTGCTGTGTAGACTGACACAAAGCACGGATTTCAGACGAGGATATGACGCTGATATTTAGAGGCAGATTTTCAGCCTCCTATATATTAGAAGTGAGGATTCAACATGGAATTTGCTTCAAGAATTGACATGTCTGGTTTTTTTTGGGTTTTTTTTATTGCTGAAATCAGCGGTGAGGAGAATCGGCGACGTGTCAACAACACACTGATTTTCTATTAGAAAGAATATAAGGCAGATTGGATGCTGATTATGAGGCACATTCAGAACTAATTCCATGCCAGTACTGGCGTCCAAATTAGCTGTGTGAACGTCCCCTAATGGTTCAATTGTCTTTGCTGCCCATAGCAACCAAGTAGCGCACAGCTTTTTTTTTTTTCCTTATAATCTATTGATTTATGGGAATATACATACACACATATATACTACTGTGTGTGTGTGTGTGTGTGTGTATATATATATATATATCTATATATAGCAAATTCTTTTTTTAATAACTAAAATGAGATACTGATATTTTCTTTTCTTTTCAGCTGTTTAGTTTTCTGACTTGATTTTTTTTTTCCTTGCCTCAGCTGCTTTTAACAGTATTAAAGGGGATTTGCCAGGACGCATTCGCCTTAGCACAGGGAGAATGTCAACAAATCACACTGAGTCATGAAGGCTGCAGGGCTGAGAGGGAGGGGGTAAGTAAGGAGTGAGGAAGAAGGGAGTGTCTCAAAACTTAAGTGAAATAATAAACAGTACAACAGTGGATTCTCAATACAGCAAGACACAGCCTGATAGACTGCACTTTTTACCCGGTGCCTTAAAAGCTCATTCATTTTGCCTGTCATCAGATAAGAAGTGTTTCACGCAAGCGCCGGCCTGTCAGCTCCTGGGTCGTGTCTAGTGGAAGCTGTGAGGTAACTAAGGGGGATTGAGAAATGCTGTAGCTCTCAGAGTCTTCACTTTTTGTAATCACATATATTTAGAAAAGTGATTAAATACCCATTTTGGAGGTTCCCACGTCAACATTACGTGGTGGCAAAACCCCTTTAAGAGAGATATTTAACAGCTTCATCGACATAGGAGCCTGTGAGCAGGAGCAGACCCATTGACTTCTATAGGAGAGTTTTCTATGCCTGCTGTATTACCTGAGAAGAAGTCATTATGTAGGGAGGAGAGGGTGTAATGTGACTATTGCCCATTGTAAATGATGTGTTCACATTGGTCAGCGGTTTCATGGCCGTTCTTGTGGCCTTGTATACTAGTATTTAAGAGATTTTGATCAATAAAAACTTGAAGATTTTATAGAGATAATAAGGTGCTGGATTTTACCTTCCTTTAATCATTACCATTGTTCTGGATCAGCACCTTAACGGTACTGTATCACGATTGTCAACCGGTTTTCTAATCGGATGTTTGCATGGACAAGAAGAAATCACACTCTGAACTCCAGCTCAGTAGAAAGACACTTCTCGTTTATTTCAAGTAAACAGCAGCTTTTATAACCTATTGTTCAGTGTTGGGTGCAAAGTACTAGGAGGGCTGAGTGCAGACCCCCACACAGAACACCTAGGTAAGCATACCTGTCAGTCCATGATTGGTTATGCTCTTATTTGGTTCACTCTGCAACCTGTAGTTCTCTTACATCATCTTGGGTGTAGTCTGCATGCAGGAGCCATCTTGTGGGTGAAATAGACATTTCACCTTGCACATTCCACAACACCATCGCTTCCTGATCCTCGGGGCTAGTCCACAGGACCAGGTGAGGACTGTATTCATGAAGGTGAGCTGGTTCCTTTGTTCTTTCTGACACACCTTCATTACCAGCACAATAATATCCCCTTTCATTGTAATGCTGCCTGTGCTAATAGTAAGGAGACTGCTGCAAGGTTTTCTCAACATACCCTAATAGTCTGACACTTTCTGTTATGTACACGCGGCTTATTGCGGTGCATACAGTACGTGCCGCAATACGCCGGGTGTTTTGGAAGCACGCACTGATCAGCGTGTACTCCCAAAGCACGGGGGGGGGGGGGGGGGGCGGGGGGTCGGCACCCGGCTGGCCCCATAGACTTGCATTGTCAGCGACGCGTAAGCGCCGTGAACAATTGACATGTCACTTCTCTCCCCGGGCGTACGATAAGATCGTATTGTACCCTGTGGGAGAGAAGGCGCAATTCATAGTTCTCTATGAGAGCTATGAATTACTGTAACTGCGGCGTGTATATAGCACAATACGCAGCAAAATGCGCGTGCAATTATGTGCCGCAATAAGCCGTGTGAACATACACTTATTAGTTGTAGTGCAGGATTTTTATATTGATGGTAATATGGGAAATTAAAAAAAGAATTATTAAAAAATGTTTAACAAAAACAATACAATCAATCATTTTCTGATGACACTTTCCCTTTAAATTGCTCTGGAAAAATGAAAGTTAAACTCTGGTTACTATGGGCAACAAAAGCAATTATTTTGATAGTTTCCACACTTTTATACATTAGTTTTATCGACACCAAAGTATGCACAATTTATTGCGGTTTCGTTGCTGCAGATTTACTGAACGAAATGCTGTGGATTTTGCACTGCAGACGATCCGTGGCATTCCCTACGCACAGGGACTCTTACTCAGCATAAGGGTACGCTCACACTGGGTGGAATCAGCTGTGGATTTTTCACAAAATAAAATCCACAGTGTTTTTGCTGTATATTTACTCCCAAAAATCCTCTTACTTGCATGTATTTTGGTGTGGGTTTGCCACAGACTTTTCTGTACATGTTGCGGTCCTAACACGGTATTTGTCATAATTTGATTATATTCTTAAAGGGGTTTTGCCAGGACAAGTTTCTTACCTTCCTTATCAGCACCGGAGTAGAATATAAACAAATCATGCTAAGTCATGAAGGCTGCAGGGCTGAGAGGGAGGGGGTGAGCAGAGAGTGAGGAATAAGGGAGCGTCTCAAAACTTAAGTGAAATAATAACAGTACAACAGTGGATTCTCAATACAGCAAGACAAAGCCTCATAGACTGCACTTTCTACCCGGTGCCTTAAAGGCTCATTCATTTTGCCTGTCATCAGATAAGAAGTGTTTCACGCAAGCGCGGCCTGTGAGCTCCTGGGTTGTGTCTAGTGGAAGCTTTGAGGTAACTAAGGGGGACTGAGCAATGCTGTAGATCTCACAGGCTTCACTTTTTGTAATCCCATATATTTAGAAAAGTGATTACCCATTTTGGAGGTTCCCACGTCAACATTACATGGTGGCAAAACCCCTTTAACTAGAATAGCGATTTCTCCTTGACTTATCTCCTGACTTCCGATATATTCATTTATTGATTCACTGTTTAACTATACAAAGTAACAATGAAGCTCAAGTTTATGATTTTGCTCCATTAGGCTTCAGGGCAACTTGGAAATGTGCTGGCACATCCAAACCTATGTTAGGGTGCTTTCACACAGTGCGTTTTTGGTGCGTTTTTGACGCGTTTTTTGTGCAGGAAGGCACAGCAATTAGTGCTGTACATTACTGCACCAAAAAAGCGTCAAACGCGTCATACGCACAGTGTGAAAGCACCCTTAATACACAAAGAGAGGGTAGTGACCAAGTTCAAAGAAAACATACCCATATGCCCTGGTGCTGCACATTCCTTTTTTTTGTTGTTTTTTTTTAGGGATATATGAAACTGCAGACATTGCTTTTTTTTTCTTCTTTGTGCTGTTTTTTGGTCCATAGCAGTTTTATCAAAATGCAGCATTCACATGTTTTTTTCAGGCAGGTTGTGGCATTTTTCTTCCCACAGACCTCCATTATTGTATCAGCACCCAAAAAGTTTTTTGTTTTTTTTTAAATGTGACATTTTTCCACATTGCAAGTCATGTGATGGGGAAAATGCATCAGAAAAAAATGTATCAAAAACTGCATGCAAAAATGCGTGACCCTTTAAAAAAAAAAAAAAAAATCGGTCCTGTCCTCCATTGATTTGGCCACTGTGTAATGCTTCAGTTCCTCCACTGCACACATTTTTGGTTTTCTGAAACTTCTGGAAAAATGACTGAAAACAGATCCCATGGACTTTAATAGTAAAAACGATCTGTAGTCTCCACAGAACATCATGTTGTTGTTGGGTTTTTTTTGTTTTTTTTCCAGCTCTTTTCTACTCCCAGTCGTTTTTTGAAACCTGTTGCAAAAAAAAATTCCGAACAAGGCAGAATATTTATTATTGAAGTCTATGTAAACCGTGCAGATGTTTTTTTGCAGAAATCCACAGTAATTAATGCTGTGCATTTCTGCAAAATAAAAAAAGCGCCAAAAAACCCGCAAAACTCGGCAAAAAGGTCATTTTTGAGCTGTTTTTGACATACACTGGACAAAAAACTCAGTTGCCTGTTGCCAGGATTTCATGACTTAAGTTGCCTTGCTACCCTGTCCTTCTAGACTTTCTGAATGAAATGGCAATAACCTCCCATGGTCTGTCCTGCACCCAGAAGTAATGTGACTCATCCCCCTCTGTGTGCCTTTCCCCATCTACATGTATGTGCTATATGTATTCTATGCCTCCTGAGCTGCCACTTCTTTTCATGTGATTCTATGCACTTTTTAACACCCATGTTATCAGATAGTAGCTATGTGGTCATTTTTTTGCCAATTTAGAATTTCAATGGTATTCCATAGTAACTGATTGGGCATTACAGGGCCCTCGGATGCTGATTTATATTTTACATTCTATATCTACACACTCAAAGCAATGTCCAGGATTAGAAAAATATCACTGTTGTCTTCCAGAAACGGCGCCACACCTGTCCACAGGTTGTGTGGGGTATTACAACTCTGCCCTATTCATTTTTTGGAGCCGAGCTGCAATACCAGACACATCCCATGACCAGGTGTGGCACTGCCTGGAAGAAAGCAGCTATGTTTTTCTAATCCTGGATAATTTCTTCAATATTAGTGTTGGGCATCTAGTTAAAACATATCTTCTATTTATTCTACATGGAAAATATGATTTAGTCTTTCTCACAAGCTGCTACCACTTGCCCCATATCGTTATGTGTAGTATTGTAGTATGTGTAGTATGGATCATATGAATTGTGTGAGCCATTAATGGTGGCTTGTACTCTAGCTGCCATGTTGGGGCATTAATAATCCATGCCTGGTACTGGCAAGAATCACTTGGGTTATATGTTTGTACATTCTTTGAATAAAATGCATTAATTTAATACTTCTGTCTTGTCTCAGATTTATCAGAGTTTACATTGAAACTTAAAGGTATTATAATTTTTCTATCTTCTGGAGAAGAGCCAAGACTCCTACATTTTTCCATGGCTTCTAACACTCTATACATCGCTGGATCTCCTCTATGACAGACTCTACCCATCCCAGAAAACACTTATTTGTTGAGGGCTTCATGACTATTTGTAGTGTGATAACCTCCTAACCTCTTTTCATAGTGGTAGTCTCAGGTTATTAATTTTAGCGATAAAGGAACACTTCTGTCAGGCATATTTTTGTTAAAATAAATATTCCTGAAAAACTACTTAATTCAAAAAAAGTTTTTACTTGTCTTATGCAATTAAAAATTACATATAAAATCTTATTCTCTAGCTGTGATAATAAAGAGAGAAAACTTCTGAAAAGCAGTCTTACTTGCCAATCTGCATGTAGTCTCATTACAAATAGTAGGTAATGATATAATGCTCTGTCTATAGTTTTTGCACAGACCTATAAAAATATTATACTTGATCAACACGGCAATGACGAGCAGTAAATGAAAGGATACTGGGTTTATCTTTTTTTTTGTGCTTGGGGAGGGGGAGGTTTTGGCTATGTTCACACGGCTTATTTTGGGATGGATTTGGTCCCATATTCTGCGCGGTACTGCGCGAAATACGGCTGAAATCCGTCCGTTATTACGGTAATCCACAGCTCTCATAGAGAACGATGGATTCCGTTTCCTCTCCCAGCTCGCCGGATCCAGCGAGCGGGAAGAAAGTGACATGTGAATTATCCTGGCGGTATACGCGCCATGGATAATGAATGTCTATGGGGCCGGCGAGCTGCCGGCCCCCCCACCCCGCCCCCACTGCACGGCGTTATTGCGGGCAAAATCCGTCCCCGCAATTACGCCGACAACAAGCCGTGTGAACATAGCCTCCCAGGTTCTATAAAACGAATGCCAGCTTCTGCTTGATGAGCTGATTATTAAAACTTTATTTTATATTCTCTTCTGCTAAAACATGTTGGAAGGGATAACATCCAACAATGCCACTTTCAATCAATGAAGTTCCCGCTAAGCGTTGGATTTTGTTGATGTTATCCCTTGGAACATGTTTTAACACAAGAGAAAATAATGGAAAGTTTTAATCCTCAGCTCATCAAGTAGAAGCTGGCATATTGTTTCAAGTGTCCTGTCTACAAGAAGTGGTGGTTTTACTCCAGCCATTCTTCCTTGGGAGTTGTCTTAAAGGGATGTTTGTAGTCCCCGGGTTTCTTCTGTGGTATTTTTTCCAGTTCTTTAAAGGGACTGTCTTCTACAAAAGCATTAAAAATTTAAAAAAACTCACTTTGAAATTTTCAATTAACATGCCCCATTTAAATTTTTTAAGGGGGCCAAAAGTTTGGGAAAGTGTTTTTTTCCCCCCCGATGGGCCCCCACGTGGTTGCTTGCTACAGGAGGGCTTTATGAGCCTTGAAAAAACGCCCCCCTTTAAAAGGAAACCAAAAAACAGGACTTTAAATTAATCATTTTTGAGCACCCTTTCCCTCTTTTCAAGCAAAGGGAAACCGGGAAGCCCCATAAGCTCCCTTTTTTTGGGTATGCTAAAAAGGTTTTGGTTAAAAAACTTTAGGTGTCCCTTAAACGACTTAAAAATAAGAAACAAACCTTGGAACTGGTTTTTCGATTAGAGCATTTTTTTCCCTACTTTTAACAAGCCCCTGGAAACGAACCTAACTCCTCAGTGGTGCTATGGCTTTCACCTTGCCGTTTTTCCACAAAAAATCCATTCTTTGATCTTTCATTAGAAAACTTGTTCTTTGTTCTGCAAAAAAGCGGGGCCCAAACCCTTTGGTTTTTAGAAAATCCCAAATTGATTATGTGGCCAGAAACCCGGGGTTTCAAATTGACAGAAAACAGGACGAAACGTTGTAGGAACACCCCCCTTTTAAAGGATTTTTAACTAAAAACATTTGCTTTCAACATGTAGGGAAAAAGGGAAATCAAGACTTTTAAACCAAAAAAATTGCTCTTTGATATTGCCCTGGTCACAATAAGGGGAAATTTATCTGCTCTGAGTGCATACAAGTTTCTCTGGTTACTGTCCTGCCCTCTGCTCTTTGTCTTGTCTGAGAGCAATGACTTCACCAGGACAAGCACAGGAGATTGTTTAACTTTGATATGTACTGATTTTCATCCCTTTGAGCACTGTAGATTAAAATTTTCCCGCAGTCATGTTTGCAAAAGAAAGCGGGAAAAAAAGAGCGATTTAACGCTATATAGAACCACCCCCGGGCCCAACCGGGGTGGGAATTAAACTGCTGGGGGTCGTGAAACCTATGGTGAGAAAAACCCTTTTAAATTGGTTGTAGTATTTGGTTTTAAATTTTGAGTGCGCTTGGGTCACCAAGCGGTACTGGACCACCGTGAGCTCATATTATACCTCAGAGTATGTCCATAGTTTTAACTGTAATGTTGGAAATGACAGTAAGTGGGTTTATTAGTACATTTGAGGTGGTAAATGCCAGTGTATATTACCTTGGTTATATTGCATACTCTTAAGACTGAATGCACATAGGACATGTCTACATTGGCTTCAATAGGAAAAGGCAAAATTTGCTCTGAAATCAAATACACTATCCCTGTGGATTTCGCTTTCTCCCACTAAAGTTAAGGTAGTAAAATCCGCAGCAAAACTGTTGCATGTGCAGTGACCCTAAAGGGGTTGTCTCTTAGGGTATGTTCACATGGCTTAAATTGCTGTGTATTTTGGCACGTATTTTGGGGCCCCGCTGTAAATTTTAAAGTCACTTATTTTCCCCGCGGCGTATTGTCCCAGCGGGGGGAGGGGGGTAAACATGTTCCTATAGAACTGTGGATTACGTAAGTGGGACATTTTCTCGCCCCCTATTTAGCGCAGTACGGCGCGAAATATGGGGCGAGATACGTCCCACTTTAAGCCGTGTGAACATAGCCTTAGACTTTCTTTGTTGCCTATAGTAACCAATCAGAGCTCTCCCTTCATTTTTTCAAAGCACTGTATGAAATGTAAGGGGAGCCCTGGTTGCTATGGGCAACCAAGAAAGTCTTAGTCATAGACAGTTTTCATCCATAAAACCTAGAGTCTAATTAGACCACACCTGTATTCATTTACATAACTGCAGGCAGAGGTTTGAAGCAATCTGACATTTCTATCTCGGTGCACTATTTTTTCTGTCAGTGAGTGAATGATTGGATTTTGTGCTACAAAACCTAAAAAACGGAAATAAATTAAAAGCGTTTAAGATTAATTTTATTACAGAAACCAAATTAAAAAGAGAAATGGAATTCTCTACTGGTACAGTTCCAAAATAATCCCGCTCCACACCTTTCCTAAGCATTGCAAGGCTTCCATTAACATGAGGGACGTATGGGACAAGAAAGAACGGGAAAAATAGATGATGTATAGTTATACCGTCTAATGGAAACCACCACTACAGAGAATGTGCCAATGAAAGCCTAGTCACACATATAATGTGAGGTATGACCTGGACGGAACACTAAACAAAAGCAAAAAAGAACACAATGTGGAACAAAAATGGAAAATACATTCAAGACATGAAATTATCCTTAAAGGGGTTGTCTCACTACAATAATTCATGTTTCCTCAGTCCTGTTTTCTTGGTTTCATTTTGAATTCAGGGGCGTGTTTTCTGGCTTCTACTAGGCTGCCGTAGAAGCCAGGTCTGTAGCTATAGCAACCAGTGCTGGCAGCCTAGCAAGAGAGATCAAACAGGTCTGTAGCTATAGCGAACTGAGGAGCTGATACAGCCCACACAAGAGGGGATATCTCAGGATAGATAGGACACTGTTAATGGACACATATTGCACAGTGACTTGTTTTTGCAAGATCTTTAACAAAAAAAGCAATCATTGTAGTGAGACAACCCCTTTAAATATTGGCGCCTAAGCGACATAAATCATACATGTCGCCCTAAATGACTTAACGACTCGAACAGAGGGAGAGAGGACCCTGCCCACCGATGCTTGCAGTCTGTTACGTTTCCCTATACAATAGTCTTTCCTAGGACATCATATCAATGTCACTGACACTGATGATCTGCGGCTCATGTGATTGATGGAAGATCCATCCAATTATCATGAACGTTTTACTTGTAATACATCTGTATTAGTGAGGTGCATGCGGTTTATGTGCTAGT